>CANUEX010063118.1:0-10942 GCA_948099535.1 Jatropha multifida | reverse complement strand
AGCCTCTATCGATCATCCTGAAAGGATGATGCATCGTTTTATTTATAAAACGATCGATCATGCATCATAGATGATGCATCATCTATGATGCATGGCTACGCCATGATGCATAGAGACGTAGTCTCTATCGATCATCTTTCTATGAAAGATGATGCATCTCTCCAGAGGAGAGATCGATCATGGCTCGCTCCGCCATGATGCATAGATTGAGAAAAACAAAGACTAAAAAGTAAAAGATAACCATATTTTTACACCCACTTTTCCATAGGGTGTAGTTGCGCTTTTGCTAGCAAACACAACGTTTGAAGAAAAAGCATTAAGAGTGGTTTCTCCCCATTGATAAGATTGCATTTTTGCTTTTTGAGCCTTTTTTGAACGGCCCCCTAAACGACCGCTACACGTAAATCTTACTCCTTTTATAAACCTATTGTTTTCCACATCTTTAAAGGCTTTAGCTTTAATATCCTTAAAAGAAACGCGTTTTTCTAATAAACCCACAATTCTATCTATTAAAGCCGTCACACTTTGTGCCGTATTAACAAAACGAATTGGTTCAAAACATAAGCTTGTTGAAAACCCTTCTTCTTTTTGTTCTTTAATATTTTCTTTTTTTATAATATTTTCACAATAAGTAAGAAGATCACCCCGCTTTATTCGATTTTTAAAAATGTCAATTGAATCTACAAAGCTTTGCTTTGTATGTACATTTGCAACTTTTCCCTTGTGTTGTAAAGAGAGCAAAGGTAAAAGATATGGAGTAACAATAGAAACTTTCGATAAAGTAAAATGGTTATCTAACGTTTTTATAGGGTTTAGTTTAAATTTTAAAAGATCGTTTCTAACCCTTTTTCTAAAAAGATTCGTTGGTCGCTTTGTAGATACCATAGAAAACGATTTAGTAGAAAAATGATTATCTGATACTGGTTTTTTGTGAGATAAACTTGATTTCAAATTGAAAAGCAATTGCTTTTCTTTTCTTTCTGCACGAATGTCTTGTATCGACAAAGCAATATTTAGCTTTCGATAATGTTTTTTTGCTGAAAAAAAGGCTATTGAATACTGAGTTTCTTGTAAAAGGAAAGCTATATATTTTCGAATCATTAACTCATACTGAAAAGTGTCACTAAAAAACATATCAGTGAACCAAGGCGAAGAGAAATGTCTATTTCCTTTTTGTAATCGTAAAGATAAAGGATTAGTTTTTTGTGACATTGATTTTTATTTGTTTTAAGAATAGATTTCTGGGATAATTATAAATACGTATCTTTGCTTTATAGCTGAGCTATGAAGCAAATATATACTTGCTTATATTGTTTTGGATCATCTTTTGAAAAAAATGATCAATCTCTCCTCTGGAGACTCTCCTCTGGAGACTCTCCTCTGGAGACTCTCCTCTGGAGAGATCGTTTCTTTTTTTCCCTAAAGGGGAAGTTGAAAGGTTAATTTTTGTTTGGCAGAAAAAATAACCAAAAGGGTTTTTCTATGGACTTTGGCATATGCCAAAGTCCATAGAAAAACCTCTGGTCAAAAGCCATGAGTCTTTGCCATAGCTATAAATAAAAATTAACGGTCACATTCTCCAAAAACAATGTCCATCGTTCCAATAATAGTAACCACATCAGCCAACATGTGGTCTTTACTCATAAAATCCAAACCTTGTAAATGTGCAAAACCAGGGGCGCGTATTTTACATCTGTATGGTTTTGAAGTTCCATTACTTACAAGATAAACACCAAATTCTCCTTTCGGTGCTTCAACCACAGTATAAGTTTCCCCCGCGGGAACAGTAAAACCTTCTGTATACAATTTAAAATGATTAATTAAAGCTTCCATGGATTGTTTTATTTGTGCACGAGAAGGGCTACTGATTTTGCGATCATCGCTTTTGATAACACCCTCAGGCATTTTATTTAAACATTCCATAATAATTCGTAAGCTTTGACGCATCTCTTCTACTCGTATAAGATATCTATCATAGCAATCACCATGACTTCCTACAGGAACTTGAAAAGATAATTTGTCATAGACATCGTAAGGTGATTGTTTTCTTAAATCCCATTTTACACCACTTCCTCGTAACATTACACCAGAAAATCCCCAATCGAGAGCCTGATCTGCTGTTACGACTGCAACATCCACCAATCTTTGCTTCCAAATCCTATTATTTGTCAACATTTCTTCCATTTCATCAATTCGAGAAGCAAACTGCTGACAAAATCGATAAATATCTTGACATAAAGAAAGCGGTAAATCTTGTGCAACACCTCCAGGGCGTACAAAAGCTGCATGCATTCTAGCTCCAGAAACCCTTTCATAAAACTCCATTAACTTCTCACGCTCTTCAAAACCCCATAAAAAGGGGGTTAACGCTCCAACGTCCATAGCATGACAAGTTAACGCTAACAAGTGGTTTAAAATCCGGGTAATTTCAGCAAACATTACACGAATATAACTGGCTCTAATAGGAACAGAAAGTCTTAGCAACTTTTCTACTGCTAACGAGTAAGCATGTTCTTGACACATCATTGAAACATAATCTAACCTATCAAAATAAGGTAACGCTTGTAAATAAGTTTTATATTCAATCAGTTTTTCTGTACCTCTATGAAGTAAACCGATATGAGGATCAGCTCGTTGAACAACCTCTCCATTCATTTCTAAAACAAGTCTTAGCACTCCGTGTGCAGCAGGATGCTGAGGACCAAAATTAATCGTAAAATTTTTTACTTTTCGTGGTATAATAGCTTTTTCAATAGCCATACAAATATATATGTTTTAGTTAAGTATAGAATCTAGTCGTTTTCGCTTCTATGCTTTGTTGTGTAACAACAATCGATCATGCATCATAGATGATGCATTGTTGTGTAACAACAATCGATCATGGCTCTGCCATGATGCATGGCTACGCCATGACATGATGCATCGTGCGAACGCACGATCGATCTTTCCAAAGGCACTTACAAAGCTTTGCTTTGTACAAAGATCGATCATAGCAAAGCTATGATGCATAGAGACTACGTCTCTATCGATAGTCTTTTGAAAAAAGATGATGCATCATGGCGGAGCCATGATCGATCTCTCCTCTGGAGAGATGCATCATCTTTTTCAAAAGACTATCGATCGTGCGTTCGCACGATGCATCATGGCTACGCCATGATCGATTGTTTTATAAATAAAACGATGCATCCCCCTATTACAAAGCTTTGCTTTGTACGGGGATCGATCGGGCTAACGCCCGATGCATAGAGGCGTAGCCTCTATCGATCTCTCCTCTGGAGAGATGCATCCCCCTATTACAAAGCTTTGCTTTGTACGGGGATCGATCGGGCTAACGCCCGATGATGCATCATGGCGTAGCCATGATCGATCGTTTTATAAATAAAACGATGCATCCCCCTATTACAAAGCTTTGCTTTGTACGGGGATCGATCGGGCTAACGCCCGATGCATCGTAAAAAAAAAAACAGTCTCGTAAAAAGCTTTTGTTGTTTATTTTGCTGTAGGTTCACGCAATTCACGCAATAAAAGCGCATTATCCTTTACTGCAATTGTTGATAGCAAAAAATAGATTAAAAATAAGAAATAAAGCCGACTATCTATAAGATTTTCAAGAAAGTCCCATAGAGTAACACTAGTTATAAAAGTTGTTAGCCCAATAACCATAACAAAAGCATAATGATAAATCATACCGCTTTGTAATTCGCTTATTTCACGTGCAGCTTTCGAAAAAACAAAAACAATGCCTTGTGGTCCTAATATTTCAAAGCTTCCTTTATCTAAACGTTTAAATGAGACATTATATCCAAAATCAAGAGCTTTTTGAGCAAAGATATCATTGTATACCTTGTCGAAAAACCAACGTCTATTAAGCATTTCATAAAAGAATATGCCTATAGGAGAAATTTTAAAAGCGAAAGCCTTTCTTCTCAAAAACTTGTGTTCGTTGAAATAGAATGCCAAAAAGATTCCTAGCATTGTAAAAATAAAAGGGATTATCTTAACAGCTTGTGGTATATAATGAGATTCTAGAATGTTGCTCTTTTCTGGTAAAGTAAAGATTGCATTTCCCCAAAATTGTGTACCAATACCTATCATCATATCTTTACCACAATAACCGAGAAAAATGCTACCAATAGCTAAAATCATAAGTGGGATTGCCATGATAATAGGGGCGTCATGGCTTTTTTCTATTGGTTTTTTTATAGCTTTACTTTCTGTAAAAAAAGTTAAAAAGCACAACCTAAAAGAGTAGTAAGAGGTTAAAAGCACGCAAATTCCACCCAACCAATATGCAAAGTTTCCATTAATGGTATAACGTGCAAAGGCTACTTCAAGAATAACGTCTTTTGAATAAAAACCTGTTAAAAAAGGGAAACCAGCCAAAGACAAACTTCCAATAAGCATCATTGCGTATGTAAAAGGTAATGATTGAACAAGTGCTCCCATTTTTCTCATATCTTGCTGATTAGATAATGCATGTATTACGGAGCCCGCTCCTAAAAACAATAAAGCTTTAAAAAAGGCATGATTCATTAAATGGAAAAGTGCTACTTCATAGTTTGAAACTCCACAAGCAAAAACCATGTAACCAAGCTGACTAGCTGTTGAATAAGCAATAACCCTTTTTAAATCATTTTGTACAACTGCTGTCGTAGCCGCAAAAAAGCAGGTCATAGCACCAAGTAAAGCTATAACCATTAAAGTATCTTCAGCAAATTCAAATAATGGAGAACAACGTGCGATCATAAAAACACCGGCAGTTACCATAGTTGCTGCGTGTATTAATGCAGAAACAGGTGTTGGTCCTTCCATAGCATCAGGCAACCATGTATGCAATCCTAATTGCGCAGATTTTCCTATTGCTCCTACAAATAAGCATAACGTTATAACAGTCAGAGCGTGAAATGACTGATTTAAAAACATTATGTTTTCGTTTACCATACTTGGGGCCAAAGAAAATATTACAGGAAAACTTAAAGTTTTAAACACTGAAAATATTGACATGATACCTAAAGCTAAGCCAAAATCACCAACCCTATTGAGAAGCATTGCTTTTATAGACGCTTTATTTGCAGAAAGACGCGTAAACCAAAAATTAATAAGTAAATATGAAGCTAGACCTACTCCCTCCCAACCAAAAAACATTACCAATAGATTATCTGATACAACAAGCATCAACATGAAAAATGTAAATATTGATAAGTAACTCATAAATCTTGGCAAGTGAGGATCTTCTGACATATAAGACATTGAGTAGATATGTACCAAACTACTTACTGAAGTGATTACTATAAGCATTACTACAGTTAAAGAATCAAAATAAAAACCCCATGACGTATCGAACATTTCACAGGAAAACCAATCGCTAACCTTTATAGAACAAATACAACCGGAAAGCGCAACCTCATAAAACGCAATTAAGCTTAAAAAAAAGGTCGATAACAAAAAGGTAACCGTAAAAATAACGCTTCCTCTGCTTCCTAAATAACGTCCAAAAAAACCAGCCGATAAGCTTCCAAAAAGCGGTAGTAAAAGTAGTAACAGATACATAATTGTTTTATCACATATATTAAAGATAACACTTCTTTTTTCTTTAAGTTAAGCTTAAAATAAGCTTACTTTGTTACTTTGACCATTAAATTTGCTTTAGGCTAAAGCGTCTACCAAAGGAAAAAGAAGTTTTTTGTCGTTGCATCATGGCAGAGCCATGTTGCATCATGCATCATAGATGATGCATGGTAGTTACAAAGCATTGCTTTGTACAAAGATCGATTATACATCATCTATGATGCATGATCGATCGTTTTATAAATAAAACGATGCATAGAGGCGTAGCCTCTATCGATCTCTCCTCTGGAGAGATGCATCCCCCTATTACAAAGCTTTGCTTTGTACGGGGATCGATCGGGCTAACGCCCGATGCATAGAGGCGTAGCCTCTATCGATCATCTTTTGAAAAAGATGATGCATCTTTCCAAAGGCACTTACAAAGCTTTGCTTTGAACAAAGATCGATCGTGCGTTCGCACGATGCATCATCTTTTTCAAAAGATGATCGATCGTTTTATAAATAAAACCATGCATCATGGCGGAGCCATGATCGATCTCTCCTCTGGAGAGATGCATCACTTAATTAATATAGCGCATGCAATACGAAGGTTTTAAAACTTTCGAGAAAATTAAAAAAAATCTCTTAACCTTTCATGAGGTTTATAAATTCTACAGAGATTGTTCCTCTAACACGATAATAAACTACTAGAAGAGCTAAGCCTATAGCAGATTCTGCCGCAGCCACTGTAAGAACAAGCAAAGCAAAGATTTGTCCTACTATATCGTCTAAGTATACAGAAAAAACTAGCAAACTTAGATTTACCGCTAATAACATTAATTCAACCGACATTAACATTATTATAATGTTTTTACGGTTTAAAAAGATGCCCGAAATCCCTAATAAAAAAAGGGTCATTGAAACAGTTAGATATTTTACTAAATCCATAATAAGGTGTTTTTTTTTTGCAATAAATAATTTTTTTACAAAGCAATGTTTTTTTTGTAAGCTTTCACCATTGGCATGTTGCTTTCATCAAAGATGATGCCTTTGGCAAAGGTTCGCGACGGTAACAATTAAAGAATAACGACAAAAGCAATATCATGCATCATGGCAGAGCCATGATCGATTGTTGTTACACAACAATGCATCATAGATGATGCATAGAGAAGAGACTACGCCTCTATGCATCAGAGCAAAGCTCTGATCGATCCTCGTACAAAGCAAAGCTTTGTAATAGGAGGATGCATCATCCTTTCAGGATGATCGATAGAGGCGTAGCCTCTATGCATTGTTGTGTAACAACAATCGATCATGGCTACGCCATGATGCATAGAAACGTAGTCTCTATCGATCATCTTTTGAAAAAAGATGATGCAAAAGTCGCTAAGATTTTTAAGAAAAGCGAGAAACGGTTTCCGCAAATTCTCGCGTATTTTGTCTAAACACTTTTTGACGTTTAATTGAAACTCCTTTTGACATTGTCAATACAATTGCTCCTACCATAGCCACAAGTAAAATTAAACTTGCTAGTAAAAAAAAAAAGAAATAATATGTATAAATATATAACCCTATCGCTTCAATATTACTTACAGTGTAAAGAAGCTGTGACCACTGTATAAAGGCCAAATCTAAGTTTTCTATTTCACTTTTAGCTAAGCCACTTTCGAATATTATTGTATCTTTATGGGGTAAAAGTGGTATTAAATCGTTATCTACAATAAGAAAAATTAATAGTAAAAAAAGAAAGCCTAAAACCCCTCCAATAGGTAAATATCTCAATCTTTTTTCGTTAATTTCAGCACTTTTTATATTGAGCATCATCACCACAAACAAAAAGAGAACAGCGATTGCTCCAACATAAACGACAAGAAAAATTAAAGAAAAAAAATCTAAACCTAAAAGTAGTAAAAGGCCTGCACTATTAAAGAAAACCAAAATAAGAAATAGAACCGAATGCACTGGATTTTTTGCTGAAATAACCATAATGCCAGAAAGTAAAGCAAAACTTGAAAAAATATAAAAAAGCAGGTTCATAAAAGATTTTTAATTTATTTTGCACGCATCACTTACAAAGCTTTGGCCTAAAGCATATGCGAATTGTATTGCCATCATCGCTTCTTTCTGGTGTTCGCTTTGCATCATCTTTTGAAAAAGACTATCGATAGAGACGTAGTCTCTATCGATATCTCCTTTGGAAAGATGCTTTTGCCTTCGACTTCACCGGATATGAAGGCAATTCTGAAGGTGAGGTGTGTGTTACCTTCAGCGTAGCGACGCCATAGCTTTGTAGGTCTTTTTGCTTTTGATTGCTTCTGCATAATTATTGCTATAAGCTTTATCGAAAGTTGTTGTCTGTTGTTGTCTTTAGGCAAATACTTTTGGTTGTTGCCTTAAAGGTGTTTGCTTTGCTTTTGCCGAAGGCAACAACCTTTGGTGAAGGTAAATACAAAGCTATTAACTTTTTGCCAAGAACCAATAGATTATTAGTAAATAGTTTTTTTCGCTTCAAAGAAGCTTTGCTTCTTTGAAGCCATCACCTTTGGAATCGCTTTGCAAAAGGTGTCACCGAAGGTGTCACCGAAGGTGTCACCGAAGGTGTAGCGACTGCAACGATTATATTTATATATAGACGTTTTTTTTTTCAAAATGGAGGATAACCAAAAGCCGAAATAAAGATCTTTTTTTTATTACAGCCTATATCTTTTTTTTTATTGTTTGACAAAGACTTTGATTTTGGTAAAGACCTTTGTCCATAAAGAGAAAGTGAACAATCGAGAGAAAAACCTGTGGTTGAATTGAAAAATAAAAGTAATGATGACACTTCTGGAAATCGAGTAATCTTATTTTCACTAATCACAAAATCTTTCTTTTTTTTTAATTGTGTTACGCTAGCTTTATAATTATCCTTTTTGCTAATATCTTTGCTAGAGGCATTGTTTTTTGTTATAGTTGCAAGAGCCACTAAAGATTCTCTATCTACAGGCTTTTGCAAGCTAGTAAAAGCTAGTGCTTTGGGTATAACAAAAATTAAAGACTTATCAAGATAATTATATAAAGTTTGTTTTCTTAAAGTTGTTTTTAATCCTAAAATATTTCCTTGACGAATATTAAACAGGGCTATTGATTTATGCGCTCTTGTTTTTATAGGCAATCTACCTGTTTGGAGAAAAAAAGCAGAAAATTGTTGCAACAACGCCTCTTTTTCAGATACAAGGGATTTAGAAGTGGAATTAAGAATTGCTTTATCAAAAACGGGTAATGTGTATATGTTTTTTAGGTTATAAAGTAAAATCAAATCTTCACAAACAATCTTTTCGTAAAATTTTTCTAATCGGGTTTTTAACATTGCTATATATTTTTTTTAAATAAAACACTTTATTTTAGGGCCTTTGGACATATGTCCAAAAGCCATGCATCATAGATGATGCATAGAGACGTAGTCTCTATCGATCATCTTTCTTTGAAAGATGATGCATCTCTCCAGAGGAGAGATCGATCATGGCTCCGCCATGATGCATAGATAAACGTCGAAAAAACCTGCCACATATTGGAGCTTTAGTTTTTAAGTTTTTAAGTTTTTAAGTGTTTTTGTCATTGTATTAAATAACTACTGTAACATCGTAATCTACTTTTTTTTTATAAAAATTAGTTTTGCTTTTTCGTCTTCTCCGAGTATAACTTAAATTTATCACTACGTCACTTTCAAAGCTTAGCTTTGTAGGTAAAAATAAAAGGCAATATAACCACCAACCCAAAAAAAGACGCGTGTTACACGATGTATTACAACTTTGCGCAAGGCTATTACTTATGTCTTAATGTATTATAGATTATGCATAGAGACTACGTCTCTATGCATCATCTATGATGCATGATTGATTGTTGTGTAACAACAATGCATCATAAAAAATGCATCATCTTTCAAAGAAAGATGATCGATAGAGACTACGTCTCTATGCATCATCGATAACGCACGATCGATTGGCACTCCTAAAAAAAGATGTAGCTCTTTAGAGGAGAGATCGATAGAAGCGTAGCTTTAATGCATGCTTTACCTTATATAATATAGTTATTTTTATTTTTCTTTCGTTGAGGGCGATTTATAACACATTTAACGCTCTATATTATGGCAAAGTTATGATGCTGGATATCTGTAAAGGTGGCACAAATATCATAAGCTTCTTAATTTATGCATCATAGATGATGCATAGAGACGTAGTCTCTATCGATCATCTTTCAAAGAAAGATGATGCATGGCTCTGCCATGATGCATGGCTCTGCCATGATGCATGGCTCTGCCATGATGCATAAAGACTACGTCTTTATCGATCATCTTTTTTCAAAAGATGATGCATGCTTTTTAATGATTTTGTTAAATCGCTTAGATCCAATGTTTCGTTTATGCGATTTTGATCCTCCAATGATAACCAGGTTTTTTGTTTACTTATTTTTCTTTTAAGCGTTTTACACGTCTCATATGTCAAAACTAGCGAGATTATATCGCCAACATTTAATATTTTTAAATCTAGGGGTCTTCGATTATTCGATTATAAGCCAAAATCTTTTGTAAATGCATTAAAATAAAAGGCTTTCTATATCTAATATATACCAACCCATTACTAGGATTGTTTTAATAACAAAAATTGATCTACATATATGTTGAATTTAAGCGTTAGGTTTGCTGAAAATTTACGTTTTTTTGCTGGATTAAAAGATAATATAAAATATATATATTTGTCGAATATGTATAACCTTTATCTACGTGTAAAATAGGGAAGGTTTATTGAATTGCTTTTTATGCATTCAAAAACCCTCGGTACAAAGCAAAGCTTTCAAAGCTTTGCTTTGTATGTCGTTGAGAGTGCATTGTTATAATATTATGTTACGCAATATTTTAAATATAGTTTTATTATAACTTCTAATATAATATATAACGACAAAAGCAATAGACTCTATAGACTCTATTTAAATTTAAATAAAATAAGATATCGCATCGCTTTTGTCGTTATTCTTTGATTGTTGTCTTCACCAAAGGTGTTTGCTTTATTAAAAGAAAATAATGTAGATAAAAAAAAAGCTAGAAATTTCATAAACAAGATTTTTGAAATGATTGTTTTTATATCTGATATAAAATATTTTATATAAAAAGCTATATCTTATATTTGATATCAGATACAAAAAACAAGTTTTATTCTTAGTTCTATTTTTCAGTAATCTTCGATTATTGAGCTCTATCTTTCAATAATCTTCGATTATTGTGTTTTATCTTTTAGAAAGCAAAGCTTTCCAAAAGGCAACACCCCCCCCCTCAGTCTTCGACTTCGACCCCCCCCCTTATATAGTATAATTTTTTTTAATAGTATTATAATATAATGTTTTCAATAGTAAAAATTAA
>CANUEX010063104.1:0-87972 GCA_948099535.1 Jatropha multifida | reverse complement strand
AATTGAATGGATTTCATGTCATGACATAATAATAAATGTCATTATTTTTTATTTATTTTAAAATTATAATATATTATTTCATTTACTTTAGGGAATGAAAATAAATCTTATTATAAATAACAAAAAGAGTAAAATTAATTTGAAATTCACAATCGATTTTTTTTTCAATGATGCTCCTGCAGGAGTATATTAAAATACAAAATAGTTTTCATGTTTTAAAAATAAATAAGCAGATATTTAATTATCAAATATCTAGTGGAAGAAAATTATTGCTTTAGTGCAATTTCAACTGATTTCTTACTTTTTTTTCTTTACTGTGTCTTTAGGACACATAATATCCTCATATAAAGATAAATAATTCATAATCAATATATTAAAAGTCACAAATCCAATTTTGTAGGATTTGACATGATAAAACAACAATATCATACTAATTTGATTATATAATTATATTATATATAATAATCAATCAAACTTGAATTTATATCTATAATTCGTATATAATATATATAGATATTAGAATTATATACAGAATTACCTTTGAAATGTGAATCACCTTAGACATATAACTTTTAACTTTGGTTATCACCTTAGACATGTAACTTTTAACTTTGGTTATCGCTAACCATAAGTTATCATCTCCTTAACCAATTTTAAAAAGAAAGCAATTCCACAAAATCGAAGATGTAGTAAAATTAATCTTGGTTATATAATCTATAGGATTTAAGAACTATTTATAGGGTACCAAAAAGCTTATTTAAAAGACACAATTTTATACTAAAAAATATTGCCCTTCACCCCAAATGACATGACCCTTTATTTAAAAAAACATGATTTTTGAATAAATAAATAATTATTTAAATAAATTTATGGACATCCATTATATTATATAGTTTCATAAAAAAAATCTTATTTTATTGATCACATTTTGAATATCCTATTAGAGACGTTAATGAAATCATTACCAAGAATTGAACACCACAGAGCAAGAAATGCCATCCTCAGAAGGATCTCAATTGTAGATAATGACTGATTAAATATTAAGAAAACAGTTCATTTCTTCAATATAAAAAAATATACCAGAGTTTGACATGTATCTTGGCAGCTTTCTGCCAAGTGCCAACCCATTGTTTTGTACATGCCCTTATCACCTCTGGCCAAGCAAGCCAGAGGAATTGAAAATGGACTTTTTTTTCCCCATTAATCTAGTGACAATCAACCCCCCCAAAACAGAAAGAATTAAACAAAAAAAAGCGCTAAAATTATTAACAGGGAGCAGCAGGCGGTAATCAGTCAAGGTACCATATATCAGGAACTTGTGAAGAGATCTCAATCAAGCTTGAGGCTTTTTCCATTTGAGGGGCTTGACCACCTCCCAGGTGAAATTAGCGTCATCTCTGCCAAAGTGACCATATGCAGCTGTCTTCAAGAACCTGCCATTGCCGCCTCTCTTGAGGTCAAGGTTGATGGAAATCATACCTGGTCTGAAATCAAAGTTCTCCTTCACAATCTTGAGGATTTCTTTGTCAGGAATCTTTCCAGTGCCGTATGTATCTACGAACACCGACAAAGGTTCAGGAACGCCAATGGCATAAGAAACCTGAACAATACACCTTCTAGCAAGGCCATTGGCTACAATGCTCTTCGCAGCCTGCCTCACAATGTAGGCTCCGCTCCTATCCACCTTAGTTGGGTCCTTTCCAGAGAAAGCGCCACCACCGTGAGCACCCCATCCACCGTAAGTGTCAATAATGATTTTACGGCCTGTGAGACCAGCATCACCATGAGGACCACCAATAACAAAACGCCCAGATGGATTCAGATGAAAGATGGTCTTCTCATCCAAATACTTGGCAGGAATAATAGGCTTGATCACGTGCTCCTTGAGATCAGCAGCAATTTCATCGTTTGTCACAGTCTCATCGTGCTGGGTAGAGATGAGAACAGTGTGGACACGGACAGGAACCATGGCTCCACTATCACTGTAGTACTCGACAGTAACTTGAGTTTTACCATCAGGCCTGAGCCAGGGGCAAGTACCATTCTTGCGAACCTCAGTGAGACGAGCACCGAGCTTGGTAGCCAAAACATGACTCAAGGGCATTAATTCAGGGGTCTCATCGGTAGCATAGCCAAACATGTGACCTTGGTCACCAGCACCAATTTCCTCAGGGCGCTTAGTGAGATGGCCATGGACACCCTGAGCAATATCAGGACTCTGTTGCTCAATATTGACAAGCACCTTACAATGGTCAGCATCGAGACCCACATCATCGGAAGTGAATCCAATAGAACGACAAGTGTCGCGCACAATCTTCTCGTAGTCTACATTGGCTTTAGTGGTGATCTCTCCAAAAACCATGACCAGGTTGGTCTTGGTGCAAGTTTCGCACGCCACCTTGCTGTCGGGGTCCTGAGCCAAACAAGCGTCGAGCACTGCATCGGAGATCTGGTCGCAGAGCTTGTCGGGGTGTCCCTCGTTCACTGATTCCGAAGTGAATAGGAAGGTCTCCATTTCTCAATGAATTATGAAACCAGATCTAAAAACAAGCCGAGAGAAAAAGAGGAACGGAATGGGTATTGCTTGACGGCGAAGGTTGTAATTTATAGGGTAATGTCAAATGGCCCCTAAAAGCGTAAAGTAGGCTAGATTCATTCATTTATGACAGGACGTCTAAGATCCAGCGGCCCGGTTACTGTCAAAAGTCAGTCTTCAGCTTACAGCTTTCGAGGGAGGGAGTCGGTGGGAGAGAGAGAGAGAACGCGTGGTGTTGTTAACATCAAAGCAAACAACTGGGTCCCACTTACCCAGCTGGAACACCACTTCTTCTTCACGCTTTTCTTTTTTGTGTTTTTTTTTACTCTTGACCCATCCACGGGTTTTGGTCTAACCTATTACTGGGTTGGGGTTGGTAGGATTAAATTCAAATGAGTTAGTTTTTAGAAGTTACTAATATAATAATATCATGGTATTTTTATTTAAAATTTTCCCATATATACTATATAGAGATAAGTACTACCGAACCAAATCATAATTTAACAACAGGAAGGACTTATCATTTGAGTTTTTTAATTAAAATTTCGTAAATAAATTGTCAATATCAAAATTTATTCCTCTATATTATTAGGCGTTACATAATTCCCAATTACGGACCAGTCCGACGCTGATCATTGCATGACCCATATAAAAAGCCCAAACAATACAAAGCCCAACTCAAATTTACAATTTCAACCTTGATTTTCTTTTGTGCTTTGCTCATGGAAGCACTTGCACCTCCACTTCCACAAGGCGAATATCTGCTTCAAGAAAACAGATGTCCTTATCATGAAGTCGTTTTTTCAACTCATCAAAATCATCAAGTGAAATGAACGTTGACCATCCCCGTTTGGGGCTTGAAGGACTGAACCAGAAACTATCTGCAAATTAGAAGGGAAACGACAATCTGAAAAATTGGCTTTTAGATCATTATAAAACCAACCAACAAATGTGATTTATACTTGACCTTTTCCAGTAAAGACTTCATGCTTGCCTTGGTCATCCATGACGCGCACTGTAATGTCTGCATATGCTTTGGAGTTAGGAGCACAGGTGGTTACAGGATCTGCCAAAGCCAAATATACAGAAAGATGGGTTTCCTTTCCAACATCTGTTCCCCTTGGATACAGCTCTATCTTCCTGAAACAGCCAATTCATATACAAGTAGTTAATGTAATCGAAAGAACATAAGGTTTTACTTGCACGTAAATAAAAATACCATCTTCGAGTGCCAGCACTGAATATGTCGGAGTCGATACGTTCTTGTTTTAGCTTGGAAGAGAGTTGATCGATCTTCCATGTCAGAGTAACAGTGGGGTTTCCCCCTATAATTGACAGGGATTCTCCTCTGCCTGTTTTCTGCTCACGAACAGATACCACCTCTACGCCAAAGTCACAAGAGTCCTCCTCCATGTAATCTTTCAAATCTTGGAAAAGAATGAAATCGTCTACACCACATTCGTGCTTCAATGGGTGGAAGCATCCCTCAATTTCGAAACCTGCAAACATATCACCAAGTCATTTTCGAAATTCTTTCATTTCTTTTTGAAGTATTGATGCTCTAGCCACGCTTACAGTGATTTCTGGGGCGATATTGATCTAATAAAAACAAGCGAAATTTTGCGTGAACTTCGGAACCAAGCGGTACAGTCTTTTCCAATGCCAAGTAGAAAGATATGTGCTGTGTCACATTCTTGCTCTTATTTCCATTTGGGTGGATAACCAATGTCCTGCCACCAGAGGAAAAGATATACTATGTATGTATTAAGATCGCTAGATAGAGAGAGTCCAGAGACATGCAAGCAAGAAAATTTACCATTCATAGCCTCCAAATTTGAAAACTGCTGATTTGTATTTCTCCATTGAATCTTTAACGACCGAAAAGGTGTCTATTCTCATTTGATAACGGAATGATAACGGTTTATCTGATGTTCATCGTAAATACTAGATTATGATCATTATAATAATAAAGACAAAAAAGCCAAATAGTTTGGTGTCAGACAAAATATTTAGAAAGAAATAAATGAAAAGGTGGGAGGGAGGGAGGGAAGAAGAGAGAGGAGCGCAGACCATCACCCATAGTTGCAGACTTCTGCAGAAAAATCAAACCTTTCTCCTATTTGTAGCGATACAAAAAGAGTTATTATTATTTATATGTATTGTCGATATTCCAAACTTGAACGTTATAAAGGGTGAATAGTGACTATGCTATTCTTTGCTTTTGCTTCAGGATGCATTCCATTCCATTTATCCCTCCTTGCTTCTTTTAAAAGATTCAGAAAGGGTAATGCTTTAGCTTCTGTTTGTTCCAGTCAAAAGATCCAACTATTTGTTCCCCATCTCACAAAAGATAAATATTATACTTCCCACAAGGAAAAAAATGTGAATTCAATGATCATCATTTTATAGATCACAGATCACCATCACCAACAAAGTGAAGCACTACTTAAGTGACAAAACCAGAAGGTATAGAATATTCAATACCTCCAAAGAAAGATGAAATATTTTACAAGTTGCCGTTTCGAAGTATACAGAATGGATCTGTTCTGTGTGAATACCTTGGCTTCAAGAAGTTAAAAATTAGATTTGTTGTATTTGATTTCAAGAGTCTATTTACAGCATTTACAGTCATGGTAGAATGAAACTCTAGTTAGACTCTTATGCAGGAAACTAAGCTAATACAAAGTTGTTAACTAGCTACAATACGTACGTGAAGACATTTATATGTTCTCTGCTTTTGCTTAATTGTCTGGCGGTAAAACTCATAAATGATAACTACTGATTGATAATTTGCTGTGTTGTTAGCATACAATCTCTTATTATCAACAACTCATACATATCAATATGATATTAAAGAAATCTTGGCTTGTTTCAGTGTAAATTAGTAACTGCAAGCACTCTGACTTCTGCGTCCACAAACAGGACATCGTTAACTAGAAGGGACTTCTTAAACCTATGTAGATAATCAAGTGGCAAGAATCTTGACCATCCATGTCTTGATCTTGTGGAATCGAACCAGAAATTCTCTGCAACAAAAAAGTTTTACAAATTAGTTAGGGGATTGAGTAGTAGATGGACAAAGCAATTGTTTACTTGATTACCCTTGGCAATAATGTGCTTGTCCTTCAGTTGATCCAGGACATGCAGCGTCACATGAGTGTATAATTTAGTGGAAGGATCAATGGCATTGTCATCTCCCAAGCACACATACAAAGAAAGATAGAATTCCTTTCCAAGCTCTGTTCCCTCAGGATGCAGCTCTATTTTCCTGAAAGGAGGGAAAAAAATTTAGACTTTCTAGTAGCGAAACATTTTCAATGGAGTAAAAGGAAAAAAGAAAGAAGAACAATACCATTCTTGAATTCCGTCGGTAAATATTTCTGAGGTTCTTGTTTCTCTCAACTTAGAAAATTTTTCAATCTTCCAAAGATATTTGGCAACATGTACTTGTTTGTAGATTGACAAAGACTCTTCTTTGCCAGTAATTGTAGCCTTGTCGGCAGAGACCACCTCTACTCCCACAATACAAGCATCACCCACAAGGTAACCATTGCTCGGATCACAGAATGCAGAAACATTAATGAGTTGATCAAATCCGCATTTCAGCTTTCTTTGGTGAAAGCATATTTTCTTTCCTTTACTATCTAATAAGTTTAAACTTTAGACTTCTTGATATAATAAGAAAGAATAATAACAAAAAAAAGAATATAATATATACCTGGGAGCTGGACTATTAAGTGGTTGTAATTTTTGCGATCGAGCAAGTGCAAGCGGAATACTGCATAGACCAGCAGATGAGGCTCGAGAGTGTCTGCCAATGCCAAGTAGAGAGAGATGTGATCCTTGTTTTTGTTTCCCTTCTGGTGCACAACCAATTTCCTGACACCAAAAGGCAACCAAATGTGATGATTTTTTGTTCAACTGTGAATTTGCACTTCAAGCAAAAGGAATTAATGTACCATTTGTATCCTTGTGCTTCAAAAACCTGAGATTCGTATTTGGTCACCTGATAATCTTTCAGTGCTGAAAATTTTTGTATTTCGACTACATAATATGATGGTATTTTCTCTGATATATGCATCGCCATATTACTTACCACTCGAAGGAAATAACAATTGATACAACGAAAGGCATGTTAGGCTTTGGAAGGGAAGTGAAAAGAATGTGTAGTTGTTATTATTCCAAACTTGAAAGTTTGATTTGCTGGGAAGATGCTTCTTGAATAGCTTTCTCATATATTCTTTGTATTTGCTAAATCTAGAAGAAAGGGATGTTGTTGGCCTTTCGACAATCATAGAACCTTTCATTTTTAGTTTTATTGTTCTCCTGCTTCGTTCTTATTTCTTCTCGCCATTCCATTAATGGTAGGAGGGAGAAGCCCAAAAAATTATTATTGTTTTTAAACAAACTGCTTGGCTTCTTCCCATACCAGAGGAAAGAAATTCATGTTCATTTACAAAATTTCAAATTGCATTGTTCGTTTTAAGCGTATGAAAGTTGATGTACAATATAACTCAAGCTGCACAACTTACAACAACTATATATAACTTTGGTTTGGCATCAACTGGAGGCACTGCTAACAGCATATTCTCAAATAACCATCTTCTGTTCCAACTACAAACAATCTCGAGGAGGGTAAAATACTTATACTTGATAATACCGACAAGTTTTTCATTCCATGATCAACTGCGTATAGTTTCTGCGGTGCAATCTGATGCTGCCCATCCTGCCAAATGGAATTCATGCAATCGTAGATGATATCGGAGGAAAAAAAAATATAAAGAATGGAAAACAGGGAGAGCATTTTTAACATACTTCTTCAGCAGATCTAGATAAAGTTGAAAGCCCAATCTTATTTTTGGAAATCGAAATAACATCTTGACTCCACACAGAGAAACCGGATATCCCATTGGTATGACCTTTAAAAACAGTTGGCTGTGGGGGCAAATTCCTGCACAATAATAATTCACAGAATATAAAAAAATAAATGATGACGACAAACTTCATATTAAGGGAAAATGGACATGTCTATGCGCAGCTTAAAATCCATTGTAAAGTTCTGACTTTGGATTGGAGGACAAAGCTCTTGAAAAACTAATTGGTGACCAGGGAACAAATACCCACGCACCGAATTCCCAGCTCATTGAGTTTAGTTTTGAGAATTCATTTCTTAAGTAGCAATCAAGCTCCAGAGATCAGATGATAATTGATAGATTTAATATGTCAGAAAGAGACTTTTGAGCTCTCATGGATTGAAACAAAACAAGAAGTTATGAAATTACCTTCTAAGGTCCCAAATGCGCAGAGTCCTGTCTAGAGAACTGGAAACAAGCAAATAGTCCTCTGGTGCAGCCAACTGTACATGTGAAATGTGAGAACAATTTCCCTTCAAATTAAAAGCATATTTTCACTATAAATTTAACAATACCTTTGTTACATATCCGTCATGGGCCCTCCAAGAGGCAATAACATTTCCGCTTCTCAAATCAAATAACCTGCAATGACCAGAACTTAGTCCAGCCGCAATCCAAGATGGTGAAGCAAAAGTTCCATCATCTGGAGTTTTGTCAGATCCACATGAGCATATGGAAGAGACAAGAGATGGAAAAGCAGACTCAATAGCTTCACCCCTCCAAAGATGAAGCTTTCGACCCTGGGCAACATCTATAAACCTGTGTTGTTGAACAAAGGTTCAGAAATACTTGACCACATTAGACTAAGATTCTTTTGTCTGCACCAGCTTAATATGAAATTTGATGAAACAGTAGGAATCCACCTGAGAGAACCATTTCCTGTGCCAACTGCCAGCATTTCGGGAGATTCTAAATAGTGCATGCAAGTGTATAAGCTCCCATCAAAAGCACTACTCAACAATCCACTCGATAGCGTATTGGAGTTCAACATATTAGGATGATCAACATTAACCATTGATGCAGAGGACGAAGGGCTGACAAGATGTGCAGAATCAACTGATGGTTCAGCAAAAAGTGATAGTACTTTCCCTGTTCTGCTATTCCAAACATGAACAGTTCCATCACAAGATGCTATTCTTCCACTGGATGACAACACAGAAATGTCGTTCACAACCTAAGAATTGCATAACAAATTAGAGGACCATCCAAAGCCACAACCATATCAAATAAAAACAAGAGCTTTAGGTGTGATTGACATCCCACTAAGTTTTAGGTACTTTTGACTCTAATTAACACTCAAGGAACCTTTTTAAAAACAGCCTTAGAAATTCAAAAAAGTTGGAGCTATCCTCTGAAATCAGAGGATAATGAGCTAGTTCTTAAATTTCCAAACTAATCCCTTCCATGGACAAAACAAAAGAAAGTAGGGGGCATCCACACTTCACAAGGTCCACAACAAATTAAGTTGAATTAATTCAAAGACAGGAAGGGTGTGAGAGAGAAAAAGAATGTGTGCATGTATCACTCTTCCGACTGTGTATCAGAGAAGGTATTGAATATGTGCATGCATGCATTTCTTTTATGCTTGGAATGGCTTAGTTTACAGTACAAAGGCAATGATTTAAGCACAAAACAGTTGCAAATGCAAACCTCCTCATGGCCACAATAGCCAGATATACAATTTACTCTTGAAAGTTCCCATTTTTGAACTGTTCCTTTGAACCCTGGTCCAATGCCTGCAGTAAAAACCATACACTCATCTTGGCTAACAGCCAAAGATCTTAATGCTCCATGATGTGCACGAATTGAATATAAAATAGATGCTCTAATCTTCCACGGAAGTTCATCTTTCAGACTTGCAATACGCCCATGGAAGTCAGGCCCATCCCAGTTGTCAGCTGGACTGGGAAACCAAAACCATGGTTCACGCTTTGACAGATTTGACGTTATATGACTTTCAACTGAACTTTGATGAATGCCCTCCAACCGTTTCTGAGCTATCAAGTTTTTGGCACCTCTAATCCCTTGTGATTGTGGAACTGACCACCCAACCCCATTAAGTAACAGTTTGGCAGGATTGTATTCAGAAGTTGAAATCTTGTTAAAAACAGGCCTTTTAGCAGTTATGTTTTCCAGTCCACTTCGAGACAATTCTCCTGAATATTCCCACTGAATTACAACAGGTTCAGAATTACATATTGCAAAACATGTCTATGAAAGTGCATGTGAAACATAGACCTGCATACTAATAATTTCATTGATGGCTAGAAGCAGGTAGCAGCATACCTTCCAATTATGACATCGTAGAAGAATCTGCTCAAGAAGCAACCAAGTAGCACAACACTGACGAAGTTTCTCTATTCCAAGAAGAGATGCAAAAGAAGGATACAGAAGTAACCTGAAAATTAGCAAACACAAAAACAAGATAAATATAAAAGGAAGAATATATGATGGTGAGCAATTGCATGCCAGATTGGGCATTAGAAGGACTATAATTAAAATGATTTAACACCCACACAAGGTCCATGCGGCTCCCAATTTGAGCCTCCCCATCTACTTTGGATTTGGAAATCCTTTTTCTGCCAAAAGAACTGCAACCATTTGCAGTTTCCTGTGAGAACGCAAGCTCATCAAATAGTTCCTTGAGTTGTGGTAGGACATGTAAAGCTGTTAATTCTGGTCCAATTCGCTGACAAAGTGCCATGAGAGTAGTAGCAGCAACCTGGGCAAAAGAGGTTTCATTGCTTAACGAAAGAATAGAAACTACATGGTTGGCACGTTATATCCTGAATAGGTTCACTGCTTGATGATTTTGTTGGTATTTGGAAAGGGAGAACATAAGCTATGGAAAAAGTAAATTAAGAAATATCCCTTCATAAAGAGGAAAAGGAAGTTCTTAATGACAAGTCAATCACACTTAGATTGTAAATAAAAGTTAAACAAAGGCAAGTGACTGATGCAAGAAATTAAAGGTCCAGTGTAAAGCAAACTTCCGAGCAAATGAAATACACTCATCCAAAAACATGGGAAAACAATTCATGTTGCATATTCAATCATTTTCAATCTTTTTACTTTGAGATCAAATGCACTAGAATAGCCTTCTCAAAGAAAGTAAGAAACAGTGGGTAATTAAGAGAACAATGTAAAAGTTTGGACCACCTGAAGCACTGGAATTTCCAAGTTCGTCTGCATCAGAACCGCAACATGTAAACAGCTTTTACCCTGCATGATCAAAAGCATACTGTTAAATTAAAGACATCGCCTTTGATAGGAGTAGAAATACAACAAGTGAAAGAAGACTAAGAGCAATGGCCATGCTGATTTTTGATAGGAGTAGAAATACAAGTGAAAGAAGACGAAGAGCAATATCCATACTTCAATCAGCTCCTTTACAACCATCTCCCTTGGCAAGAATGAACCTAGACCATCTAATGTGCTCAGACAATCAATGAGGGCTAAAGCACTCCAACTTTGCACAGGCTCTGGCTTATTCATATATGAAATATTGATGCAAGATCGGATCACTTGTTTAAGCAATGGCAACATCTGTCTTATTATAAAGGTCTCACCCAAAAGACCACCTGAAAGATCAAAACTTATGAGTCTCTTGATAAAACCAGCAAGATAATACCAAAAAGAATATCGGTTCCGCCAACCAGACTGAAAATACCAATTCTAACCAGCACGTCAATTCCATCAGGACAGAGTCCTTTCCCAAAGCAGTGAATCAAAGGCAAGATCGTCTGGAACAAACAACAAAAATCGGTGTATTATAGCTGCAAATACAAATTGAATACCAAGATGGGTTTCTCCTTGTGCGTGGGTGCATGTTTGTATGTGTTAGTGTGCATGTGTCTAAGCATATGCATGCAATTATTTTATGCCTTGTATGCCAGACTCCATATCCCAAAAGTTCAAAATAATAAACCTGATGAACAGTAATAGGTACACCAAGCTCTTCACTTGTGCCGATCAGAAGCACAGAAGCAACAGCAGCTGAACTCTTATGAGGAGCAACATGCAAATTTGATATAACTAAAGGATGTATGTTTTCCAAATAAACTTGTTTACCAATGAGGTTCCAAATCTCTTGCACAAATGAACCCTGGAGTAGTGATACCTTCAGATGTGAATACCCTGTAGTCTGAATTCAATGTCTCAATTAGTAAGAAGGTTAAAATGACAGTTCCATACATATCATAATGAAGTTCATAACTAGCCTGCAGAATCTTCTGGATAGCTGGCAAGACTGCTATCTTTACTGCTTTAGTTGTCAAACATTTTATGAATTCTTTCAGCAGTATATAAGCCCATTCAGCCTCAGTATCAGACTGAGGGTTCAGTACAAGGGGTATACAATAGGGTAAACATGTTTCAGCTGCAAAGCTTCCCATTGCTTTCAGGGCTCCTTGCTTTGCAAAATTTGCAGCATATTGAAGACGGGATCCATTGCTTGCTATAAGCTGAAGTGGTGCAATAAACATGTAGGATGACTTGACTGTTGTGGGAAAATAAGGTGACTCCAGTAGACTTTTGGCTGATGGCCTCCTAATTATTGAGAAGAAGAAAATGGAAAACAAATAGTTCAGGCATGCATGCACAAACAAATATAGAAAAAGTTCATCAACTGAGAAAAATGAAACAAAATCCATCAAAATTTGAAAGCCCTTAATCTTCAACTGTGTATTTCACCAATTTTTAGATTCAAAAATTTTGAAAAGGAAATACATACCTTCTCCAATCCTTTTGGATGCAGGCTTCGATGAGAACTTTAGCATGAGGAGGAAGTTCTTGGAAGAATTCAGGTAATATATCTCGTTCAATATAGGTAGGTAATGAGGTTGAATTGAAGAGTGGCCTCTTCAAATAAAGTTCCGCTAAAACAGAACCAATAGCAAAAATGTCCTTTGAAAAATCTTCAGTAGAGTTCCTTGAATAAGATGGTTGTTGCCTCCAATGCAGTAATTCTTGGTATCCCATGGTATTTTCAACCTCCACCTCCATATGCTCAAGAAGATAACTTAAATTAATATCATATTGCAACCCGTAGTTTTTACTAATTTCAAGTGGCTTGGATACACTTTTCTCAGTACTTTCATTGACTGATTCATCACGTGAAAACATGTCCTTCACAAGGTTTTCTGCATCATAATAATACTGTGGACTCAAGTGACCAGCATGTTCAGAAAAAGCAGATGTTTCTTCCAATGCTTGTAAATAAGCAGTGTCAGAAAGAAGAGGTGTCTCACTCTCTACTGTACTTGACAAGCATCTATTCACAGCAGATATATTGCTAGCACTGTGTTTCTTCCTCAGGGAACCTAGACGTACAGGATGTGGTTGAGTAAAGAGCTGACGACGTCCAACAGGCCGAGGCATTGTGGGCTCTGATGAAGGCAACATAACATTCTTGGCAGCCACAGCTGCATGTCCAGACATTTTGTATCCAAAGGTAATGTCAATCCAGTGATGAATTTGACAAGAGACCCGCTCACTTTCTAAAGCATCACGATGCAGTTTAATGAACTCCTCCGGACTACTTGCCCATGAAGGTACTGCCAGATTGGCCATGCCAGAGTGCAGAGAATAAAAAATTTGTGGATCACAGTAGAACTCTGGAATGCACTCATCAGGTGTCCATTGGTAAAGCCTTAACATATTTGAGGGATATTCATTAGGTTCATAAACCGAACGAACAGCCAGACGCAGAACACTCAAGGGTAACCTCCTAGCTTTATAACTGCAGACTGCTAACTCAGAAAGGCATTCATCAGATACATGATGTGGTATTTCAGACGTTGAATAGGTGAAGTCCAACTGTTCATCACCTTTTGCCAACCGCCATTTGCTCTTGCTCAGGTCCCGCCATCCTATATCAGAAATCTCATCGGGCTTTGTGCTAAAGTCAATTACCCATGGCATTACAGTGTTAATTGTATGATCTCCCCACCTTCTCCCAGCCAATCTGTTTAAGACAAGTAGATACTCAAAATTACTCAACTTTCCATTCCACCACAGGTCAAATTGTGTATGCCAATCCAAAAATGGAGAAAGCTTCAAATCTGCATATAGTCCTTGAGAAGAACAGCCATCATTGCAGCAACTAATTCTGGAAGATGTAGCAAGGTGTTTGCTTTCACCTTTTCTCAAAGTTGAATTAAATCTTGATTTTGGCTTATCACAAATGCATAGCCAGGACCAGCATAAATCAGTAAGCATTACATTAGGTGGATGTACCTTACCATGGGAAACACCTAAACCATGTAAGTAAGCAAGGGAAGAGAGCAGCTGATACACCAAAAACCTTATCTGCCACTCAGATTTCAAGACATTGGGACAGTAATGCAAAATACTTTCCAAAGTATAAGGAGCTTTTGGAAGCAATGAATATACATTCCCAAATGTTTTGAGATATCCAAGAATAGGAGCTATATTTGGATGCCTTAGGGACCCAGGGATGCTACTCTCATCAAATGATGGAATCCCAACCAAACGTAGAAAATTTATACTGTCTCGCCCAGAAGCTTTTCCTTCAATCAAGAGACTAAGTGAGCAAAGTACATGATCTTCTAGAGAACCGGTTGAAAAGTTAGAAGCAATCATTTTAAGGACACCATATGAACAAATATCAAAATGAGCAATTGGGGCCAATGCACTGATCATGCGGGGACACGAGAACCCACTAGAATGAGTACAGGTGGAACTTCTAGTATCCTTTGGATTTACGGATGCTTTGGTGTCACCATCCAGCAAATAAGAAGATTGGTTTAATGACGATTGTGAAGTACTTGCCCAAGCAATTGGATCACTAACTTTAGCTGTTTCTTGACATACTTCAGTTAATGAAATATTACCAATACTATGAATATGACCGTCTTCAACACTTGGTCCAATATATTCATCACTGACAAAAAGAAAGGCGCAATATTCAGTTGAGAATAAATATAACTAAAAGTTACAGATAAGCGATCCAAGTTAACATGAAATTGCACAACCCATCGCCATAAATGGCTACATGCTAACTTTCTATTTCTTTTGGTGCCCACAAACCTTGATATTGCCTAATCATCAAGTATGCTTTGTAAACGAACACTCATCCTTTCAAATTCTTAGTTAAACTTAACCAGTCAGGTTTTTCATTCAAACATTACTCTACACTCCTCATTAAATAGAAAAAATCAAGAAAAACAGGTTGAAAGAAAATTGTTAGATAAGAAGAGGTACATATTTATACGGCCATTAACGCCTAGGATCTTTACAGTCTTTTTAGTTCTTCGCAAATTAGAATAATCTACTGAAATTGGGAGGTCAATTAATCTGAATAATTAGGAAGAAGAAGAAGCAAATAATCTTACATGTATTTAGTCAAGCAATCGTGTTCATGGTTGTTCAACCGCTTCAATATGAACTGAGAAGCTGAAGTAGATACCTCTCCATTCGAATTCGGCATCTGCCTCATTTCAGACAGAACAAAAAGTAAAATAAAAAACTATACAATTACATAAAATTCTTAACCGTATATATATATATATAGTGAGAGAGAGACGGAGAGAAACCTGTACGACAGCGGAGGAGCCAAAAGGGAGAGCAGAATTTGATAGGCCATAAGAGAAGAGGAGTTGGTCCGAGAAATCGGAATTGATTCTACGTTGAAGGCAGTCGAAGCAAATTTGATGCTCCATTGTTTTGGTGTATATCCTTCTGTTTCATGTCTCCATTTTCCACTGAAGCTCGCAGTGTTGTGGACGTTAGGTGGCTGAATCAGACTCTGTGCCAACGTAAAAAAATCGTTTCTTTAGTTGCTTCCTTGCTAGTCAGTCTAAACGCATAGCGTTCTCGTTCAGCGAGGACATATGTCGTGTGCAAAACGACCAACCTTGAGCAGGGGTTGGCTTCCGTGAACGACAAGCCGTTAGAAAAGCACTATATTATGGACAAGTTATCTGCCCAATTGCAAACGCGCGTTGCACACCCCTCGCAAAAGAAGTCGCACCATTTTCCAGCTAAACACCAGCCGAGATCGTCCCGTTTCTCAGCCGAAGACTAACCTCTCTGGTCCCGTCCGGTAAGTCTGTTTTTTCTTTATCTTGAAATTCGAGGTTATAAATGTTTGCCATCATAAATAGGTTTTAGAGTTTAGTCATCAAATATTCAAGTTTGATCTCCTCTCTCGATCGTAAACATTCTAGATTGGCATTTCTTTGCTCACAATCTCTCGTTCCCTTGTAAGTTACTGCTGTCAGATCTATCTTTTCTTTTTCGAATTTTTATTAAGCTCAGCAATTATTATTATTATGAGATTTGCATTGGAGAGAGAAGTGATTTAATTATTGTAGGAATTCAATAGTAGAGATGATGGATGGAAATCTCCCCAATATAAAGAAATGGGTAATTTTGTATCCCGTTTACATAAACTCGAAGAAGACCATAGCTGAAGGGAGGCGAATCAGTACTAACAAGGCTTGCGAAAATCCAACTTGTGTTGAGATTGGTGATTGCTGCAGCCATCTTAAACTCCCTTTTGCCATTGAGGTTTAATCTGCATTACCTTTGCTTGAACTCAGAAGGCAGTGGATGTTGATCTTTTATATGATTTGCTTTTCTTTTTTTTTTTTTTTGCCAGATTGACAAGGCATATCCGCGGGATTTCATGCAAATAGGAAGGGTGAGGGTATTGCTGAAGAGGGAAGATGGGACTTTGTACAATCCAGCAATTCCTACTAGTGAGTGTAGTTTCGAAAATGAACTATGACCTTGAAATACAGTTGGTTTGTTGTCAATTGAGTGTCATGGTGTCAATCTTGTTAAAAGATTTGGTAGATATTGGTAGCAAGTGCCTGAGGCTCTTGCAGTGAATCTGCCCTGGGAGGGATTGGTAACATTAGTATAACAGGGGTTTCTGTTTGATAAATGCGTGGTAGTTTAGGATATTGTCATTGTGGTTTATTATTAATATTATCCATGTTATCTTCACGTTGGGTAAAATTAATTTCTTGTTTTGAGAGAATCTCTTTGTTGATTTTTTTCATATCCTCTACATCTTGTGTTTGTCGCTTGATAATTGTTGATTGGCAATCAGTCATCGCATATTTAGTTTATACTATTCAGGCTTTTATATCTTCTATTTGAGAAACACTACATCAAACAATCCATGTGTTTCATTGAACATTCTGATTCCACTTTGAAGAGACATTGGAAGGGAAATGAATGAAATGTCAAGCTTTCTGTTGCATTCATATTTAATTGACAACATTGGAAAATAAAGGAAAGAAGAACACAACATGAATGAAAAGTTGGTAGGGCTGCTGTCACTCATTACATGAGAGACTGTCTCTTTCCCTCTGTGCATTTAACTGATGCGCTGATTCTATTACAGGAAAACAGCTAATGCTCCATATTGCAGAGTTGGTGCCTAGGCATCCAGGGAGGACTAAGAAGCAGGAGCCTCCCTCCACATCTGGCACTGGACCATCCAAGTCTGGGAAGGGTGGGAGAAAGAAGAGATAGTAGTTCATCAGATCATCATCTTTTTGTCAGCATAGCATGGTGTCATGCACTTCAGAAATATTTTCCAATCCTTTTCGGAAATATAATTTGTGTTTACTTGTAACTTGGAAAAGAAAGAACTGTTTTATTGTAGTCGAAACTTGCATTGTGTTTTGAGAGTGCCTGCAGCCTGTCAACTAGTAGGAATTAAACTGCTAATTGAGAGAATTGATCTCCATTAGTATTTAGTAGCTATATTCATGGCTGATTCATTGAATGCGTAGGGCAATCCAGGTCCTTTTATGTAACTAAATTCTAATTACCAACAGAATCCAATTTATCCTTTCGACTGAGTTCAGAGAAAGCCTGTGGTAGGGTAACTGCTACTAGTCATAGAGATCCTAAACGGAAATTTTAAAACAAATATTCGTACAAGTTATATTGTTTTTTTTGCCTTTGGCCAAAGGGAAGTGGGAAAGCACATGTCCACACACCATATTGCCTACTTCTACACGACTAATTAGGTTGCCCCCTGTCGTCTCAAGGTTCCAACATTATACAAAACTTACTTTGTTCATTCTTAGGAGCAGAAACAATAAGCCCGATTACAAGGTGGCAGTGAAGATTAGAGATACCATTGAGAATAAAAAAGATAAAATTCAATTAACATTAATTGATCAACTAATTTTTACCACACAAAATTATAAACCTACAAAGGATCGTTTAACATGATTCTATAGTGCATGTAGACTGCTTTTCATACACAATAAAATATAATTTCAGTTTCTGCCACCCATAACAGGTGTCTGATGGATGGTATCTTCCTAACAACGAGGGGAACAGTGCATGGACAGAATTTTTGATGATTGAATGCTTTTTGCTATTGGACTTCTTCATCGCAATCATTCGCTTGGTCAGCTAGCTCCCAAAATCAGAGAGATTGCACCATCATTAATCTGGCTTCTTCGAGTTCAAGCAATTATCTGTTGCTTGGCTAAACAGCTCCTGGACCTGCTTTAATTCTTTCTCTAGAACCACGAAAAACACATTAAGGTGGATTGTAGTTTAATTAAGAATGAACAGAATAAAAGGAAAATGATAAAAGAAACAAGTAAGAAACATAAGCACGTGAAGTTATTTGTTTCCTGAAGGCCTTTCATCATATTTAGCATATCATCCACAGCACATCACATCAGTCTATAATTAAAAATTTTTAAATGAGGCACAACATTTGGTTGTATGGTCATGTTCAATCTCAAAAGTCATGTGATTACTAAACACGTTTTTTAAATCCTTTCCTCTTATCTCTCTCTCTCTCTCTCTCTCTCTCTCAGATTCTGGTAACCAAGTAACCTGTTCTTGTAGTTCACTCTCTGTCATGCATAAATGCCACACAGATAAGAACAATGCATCCAAGCGTGCACATAGGTACTAACTGCAGGAGCCAGGTAAGAAATCCCTTTTTTTCATTTATTAAAATGAGATCGGAATCACGCTCAGAAATCAGCCATACTTAAAAAAGGGTATAAGGTACCCAAACTGAAATAATAATGCACCAAGAAAGAAGCAATAGAGGATTTACCTGCAGCTTCTAGTTGCCGTTGGAGCTCTTGGCCTACAGCATCATTTTCAGCCTAGACCAGAGAAAACAAAAAACCATTAAAAAAAAAAAAAGAAAGACTACAGAAATATTGGGTTAAGCAAAGCAGTTGACTTCATACCTGCAGTTCTGCAATCCTTTTCAGTTGAGCTTCTTCACCTCCCTCAGCCAATGGTAGTGCAGCCACCAATGCATCAAACTGTCAAGGAACATCCATCAGTAAGTCAATTGTATTGATTGTAATTGACCTACATAATAATAGGATTCATTCATAGCATATAAGAAGCTATTGAAACTACAAATGGATATCAGAATGTGGCAGGATACAAAATTTTGTGGTTCCAATATCAAGTTTTATCTCAATAAGCCATATATAACAAGTACTCACCTTAAAACATATACATCTTCTTGTTAAGGAAATCTGCTTAAAATGTCAATTTCACAGATTTGCTACCCAAATGTAACTGAATTTAAAGGTTTTATTCCAAAGATTTTGGCACCAAAAACCTCCATATTGTTATAATATATGTTAGGTATTTCTCAGAAACACTTACCCTATGCACATGCGTGCACACTGATTTTTCTTGTGGAAATTTCAAAATGCAGCTCTACAAAACTATAAATGGGCAATAGTAAGATTGCCCATTTGTGTCTACTGATCAAGGGTCAAGTTGCAAAAAGATCCTGAGTTCAAGTTGGTCAAACTCATTTTAAATTTCATAATTTTATGTCTGGCATAAAGGAATGTTCATTTCACTCCTAAAAACTAAATCATGGAATTCAATATTACTAATCAAAATTTTATTGTTTGTAATAAATTCTATGCTTCAAATTCATCTATAACAAGCAAGGGTTAAAATAGAGGCTACGGGTTGCTTACCATACAAAGAACAGCGGCTTCGTCCCGGAAGATCCCAAATGAATAATGTTTCCCCAAATGCCAGCAGCATGCATTATTCAATTGAAATGAAAAATAGTGTTAACTTATAAAAAAGAAGATACTTCGCACCTGTTTAGCAGCTTTCACGAGATCAGCACTCATTAACTTGGGCTGCTCAGCAAAATCCTCTGTAGGGTTAGCCGGTGGTTCTGGGTAATTGGGAGAGAGACGCACTGGAGGAGCATCTCTTTGAAGAGTCCCGATCGTATTAAAGGCAAGTGAAGCAATAAGATCCACTTGCTCTTGTAATTGGGAGATTATGTCCATCCTTCATATACCTGTTCACCAATTGCACATTAATCAGAGACCTAATTCTTTTGCACTTAAAAAATCGCATTGAAATTCAAAGAAGAAGAATAATTATACCTTATATGAGACAGAGAAATATGCACAACAGCTCTACTTTACAAAAAATATAAATCTGCAATTGCAATATTTGATCGCTTCGAATTGTGCAGAGGAGAGGACATGGACCTGTTATCTAAAGAAGGTTCAAATTGACCACTGAACTTGCGTTCAACCTAAAAAAACCCATATTTCAACCTTTTTTTTGATAAATCCATCGCGAACTTGGCCACAAATCTACAAAAGACTTATTTCTCGACCGGTCAAATTAAAAAAATAATAATTAAATTTATTTTTATTTTTAGGATATATAAAGATAAGAAGAGATTGGAGGATGCAACCCCTAAACACCTAAATCTCCAAAATCAATTCTTGCAATCCCCAAGTCCCTGAAAACGAAAATCAACGAAAGAGAAGAGCAATCGCTATTCGATCCCTTCAACAGCTCGAAGCCATGGCAGGTCTCGTGCTCTGTCCGATTAAGAGGATGATTTAGCAGAGTTAAAAGAGGTGGAGAGGGAATGTTGCTGTGTTGATTTTCCTTTTCCAGTTCATTAGATAGAAGTTTAAGCCATTAAAGGTTTTGGGTTTTGGGTTTGATTTCCTGGCCTCATTGCCAGCCACGTCATTAACATTTGGCCATTGATCTTAAATGACTATAATACCCTTAAAGGCCTTGCCTTCGAATGACCGTCCCACTATCAGCAAAAGGAAAAAATTAGTTAGTAAATTAGTGGATGAGTTGGAGAGAGATGACAACGGGAACATCGACGATGGCAACGGCAAGATCGACGGTGGCAACGGGAACATCGACGCAGGCGTACGGTGAGCCATCGTACTGGGATAACAGATATGCCAATGAATCAGCGCCGTTCGATTGGTACCAGAAGTATGCTTCCTTGGCTCCTATCATCAATCTCTACATCCCTCGTCACCGAAATCCTCGAGTCCTTGTCATTGGATGTGGCAACTCAGGTGCTCCTCATTTCCTTTTCCTTTTTCTGCAACTGCACGAATCACGGTCTCCTTCCTCAGATCCCTATTTTTATTTACAAGGAAAAGCTTGTTTTTGAAATTTTGTTGCTTAACTTAGAATATGATTGATTTTCTAATCCTTCGATTTGATGCATATGATTTTCCTCTCGAGATCACTTTTTATATTTTCAAAATGTGATTACAGCATTTAGCGAAGGAATGGTGGATGATGGGTATGAGAATGTGGTGAACGTTGACATATCCTCTGTGGTTATCAATGCTATGCAGAACAAGTATTCTAATCGTCCTCAACTGAAATGTATCCACTCCACGTTACAAATTGAACTGCATTTTTATACAAACACTTTGGCTTTGATATTGTTGTTTCTTCCTTGACATTGATTCAGATATTCAGATGGATGTCCGAGATATGAGTGCTTTTCAAACAGGTTCCTTTGATGCTGTTATTGATAAAGGTATCCTTATAATGGCATAACATTTTTTTAGTCCAATTTGGATCAAATATCGTTGACATAATCTTTCAATGTCGATTCTCATGTTTGTTTGTAATGGGTTTTTCAGGAACTCTAGACTCAATCATGGTGAGTGTTGCAAGTTTTTTTTTTTTTTTATTTCCTTAAATTTAACCAGCATTGAATTGCTCAAGGACTCATTCTTATATTTTCTGAATAGATACTGATTAACACGTTTTCCTCTATAGTGCGGAGAGCAGAATGCTGTCTCAATGCTTGAAGAAACTTGGAGGTAAAATGATAAGCTATGAACAAGAGCATTAAAATTTTTCTCAATTTTATTTTTTTCTTGATCTGTTCATCACATATTGAAGCAGTTGATGACAACTATAGGGTCCTCAAGGATAAAGGAGTATATATTCTGGTAAATAAAATTACTTTTGTGGGTGATTCTAGTGATTAAGTGTGGCATTTTGCTTTTTTACTTGCAAGCCTTGACTGGACATGCTAATTGCAGATTACGTATGGAACTCCAGCATCTCGCCTACCCTTGTTAAAAGAATCCTGCTTGTGGAGGACAAAACTCCACGTGATAGGTTTGATTACCCTTTCTTATTTGTTAATGATAAGAATTTCACTCAAATGTCACATCTTTTCTTTGTAAATTTAAAGTCTAGAATTAAGGAGAAAGGAATCTCGCATTTTACAGTATAGAAAGGAGCAAATGATTATGCTCTGATGTGGTCTTCTATATGTAGCATAGTTAATATTAAGGCCTCAAGGGTCCAACTCTAACCTTGATATACAACACAGACTTCAGAAAACTGCCAAGGAAATTGCAAATCCAGTGTTTCTCAATCAAGAAAAAATGTCCATGCACCATTTCTTCTCCATTAATCATCATATGATATCCAACTAAATGCCTCCTGCTTAATTGCTCAGTTTCTATTTGCTTTTCTTCTTGAATGCTAAATTGTAGCAACTTAGGAATGTGAAATACCTTTAATCGTGCTGTTTATACTATGCAGAAAAGCTTTTGTCGGGAGGAGTCTCCGAGCACCCAATATGGGAATTGACAAATCCTGTTCCACTTGATGATGGAAATTCAGTGGAAGCAGCACTTGGAAAGAACCCTGATGTTCATTACATTTATGTTTGTACTAAGGTTGGTGGAATCAACCTCCATTTGTTTCTTCTTTTTGTCAATAGCCAATAACAGTCGGGAGCTTGCTTGCAGAAACGTGAAATTTAGTAAATCTATCAATATTTTGTTGATATCGGTAAGAGAGTGGGGACAATGGGGCGGACTAAGGCTCCATGACTGGTTGCGGTTGACATCCAACCTAATTCAAAATTGAATAAACTCTAAAAGCCATTCTTGTTTTCTATATGCCCTTAGGATGAATCTATGAAGTCAGCCCAAAAGCATGGTGAATCTGTGAAGTCAGACCAAAAGAATGGTGTGGCAACTGAATAAGAAGCATTAGAGGATGTTTCAGCCCTTAGGTGTAGTGGTGCATGAGGCATGTTGCACTGTGGGCTTTGGATCACTTGTATTGCAAGAGGGTTATTTCATGGTTTGAACCTACGATCCCCGGGTCACAATGAAGTGATGTACTATGGCACCAAGGCTCAAACTCAGCCCACCTTTTGCAATGCAGCTTTTAATTTCTTGTTTTTGAAGTCTTATGTTGTAATAATAATAATAATAATAATAATTATATGTTGTTTGTATTATGATTAGCCATGAGTTCATTTGCGTGACCTGAAAACCTTGATGGGATTGGGATTGGGATCAGGATCGGAATTGGGATTGTTGTGTAATGGTAATTCTGAAAGTTGTAAGTTTCAAATTTGCTGAAACAACAATATATGTAATCTTTTACTACTATCCTTTTGTTTTTTCTTCGCACTAGATTAGATTGGCTCGTACGTATTGTTGTGAATGGAACAAGTCATTTAGATTATTTTCGTACTATTCCAATCGTGAATTCCTTCTGCTGCTGGCATTAGACCCCGTTTCCTATATCAAAAATATTTCAAGAGATTGAAGACCACGTCCATTTTGCGCTTTTTACTTATTTTGGTTTCTGACAAATTGTTTTGTTAGCGTATTATCTAGTGGGAGGAACACGTTAAGTGGGGTAGGAAAAGGGAAAGACTGAACGGAATTCTTTTGTCGTCCATTATCATTATCATGCTATTTAGCCATACATTCTCTTTACCGTACTTGGATTGTTGTCCAGTCCAGCTTTTAATCATTGATGATTTGTGCATTAATTTATACGTCACTATAAGATTTCTCTTCCTTGTTTTTTGGCCATCGTAGACTTTCAATTTTAACTTTCCAATATTTTATCTTTATTACCTTAAATGGAGTAATTGATTTTGTTAATTATGTATTTTCAACTCTCCAATATTCGTTCTCAAGAAAAAGAAATTCAAAATTTTAATTTGAAGTATAATTATTTCTTCATGATAATTCACTGTTGGTAAATTTCTTATCGGTTCTATACTCCAAGCCAACCAGTAGAAAATTCCTTTTAAAACATATTATTTTATTTGTTTTTCTTGTTATATGGTAAAAACTATCCTTATGAGCACGTCCTCATATGAATATTATATGGAAAGCGAGAGCGTATTCCATATAGGTAGGCTGGCCATGTACGGGACGGAGGTAAATGATTTCTATTTCTAGTATTTATAGAAAGCGTACTGGATAATAAGCTAACACGTATTCGGAGAGGAATTATACTGTTGTCGTTAGATGAAATGACTCGCATCTCAGTTGTAACCGGACGGGCGTTCTTCGTGCGAAAATAACGGAAATGCGACGTAGGATTTGGCCCCACGCCTACACATATACTACTAGTATGATATTCGGGCAGTGTGTACACGGACCAATCAGACATTGACTTTGATTTCATTACATAAGAGCTCTCTCTCTTTTTCATTATTTTTAATCCAGTGGATTTCACACGCTCCTCTCTTCTCTCTCGTTGCTCCTTTCAAGGTTTGTTTCTATCTCTGTATCCCCAGCTTCCTCCTACAATTTATAGAATTCTTTTTTTCCTTTTGTTAGGGTTTTTTTTATCATCAGAATTTTCATTTCCCTCTTTCAAATTTATCTTCGCTGCAGTTAGTCATTCGAGTTCTGCTTGTTTTCTGGTTTTGTTATTCTTCCGTATAAATGAGAGGTTTTGCTCTCTGCAGGTTTGTGCAATTGTAATCGGAGATTGGCTCATGAAATCTATGGTTTATGTTAATGGCTGAGACTAGAAGATATCTTCCTAATCAAGCACTTGGTTAGACCTTTTTTTCCTTTTTGGTTTATTGCACTCCTGTTTTCTCGTTCTTGTTTTGTATCATCTTTTTGCGCGAAATGCGTTGTTTGAAATGCGGAACATGAAGAACCGGATGTCAGTGAATGCTCTCTCTCTCCCTGCCTTTCTTTTATACGTCTCTGGTTCGGACTACACATGAACTGAGCCATATATGCATAAAAAGGGAAAAAATCTTGGACAACTGTGAGACTCTTCTCCGAGTAGTGAGTTTCTGATGGGCCACCCTGCTTAATATTTAAGCGCTTTTGAACACGTTAATCAATGACTATTCTATATGCTAGTTTCGGGGTTTATTTATTTATTTTTATTTATCATTTTGACGTCGTTTATTTCTGCGTAAATGATGAGTTTAGGCTTTTTTTCCCCCCAGTAATTTTTTCATGTTGAGATCTTTAGTAATCTGTGCGTTTCTTTGAATTTAGCAGATTTACAGCAGATATTGGAGGAAGCGAAGCACCGGTGGCTTCGGCCAAGTGAGATCTTAGAAATAATTCAAAACTATCAGAGGTTTAAGTTGACTCCGGAACCACCTATCAGGCCTTCAGGTTTTAATTTTGTTATGCTTTTGTTGTTGTCTAATCATTGCTGGACCTATTTCTATGTATATCTAATGTTATTTTGTCATAAGCAAACACACATTATTGACATTTAAATTTACATACTAGACCATGATTCATATGCATAAAACCTATGGGAAGAAGCCTAGAGATTCTTCCTCCAAGAAAATGCCTTGGTTTCCAAATAAAATAGTCATTTTGCATTTTTTTTTTGTCTGCATTTAAATAGGCAGTTTGCTTTAGGATGCTGTCAGCTAATTTATTGATAAGACCAGCCATCTGAGATCAAGTGTTACTTACTCTTACTCATACTCATGCATCTGTTACTTCCTGATCAAATGTCACTAGTTGATTACTATTTCTCTTACAGAGATGGAGATTCAAGTTTCCCTGTTGGTACATGCAAACACCAACTAAATTATATTTGTTTTTCAGCTGGTTCTTTATTCTTGTTTGATCGAAAAGCACTTCGATACTTTCGTAAAGATGGCCACCGTTGGAGGAAGAAAAAAGATGGAAAAACTGTCAGAGAAGCTCATGAAAAGTTGAAGGTGTGCAGTTCAATTTGTTATTTGTAAGTTCGCCTATTTTTTATTGGTCAGTCCTAACTGGTGTAGTTCAAGAGTCTTCTGGGAGTATTTCATTCCAAAACTGTAAAATCAGAATTTCAGTCAAATCATTTTTTTTTGTACATTACAAAAAAGGGGGGCCTTCTTCTCCTTCCACCTAAGCCTTCACTACTTATACTGAACTGTTAGATTGTGGAGGCGTCTCTTTTGATATTTTAAGCTTAGTTATCAGAACTAACCCTAGTATGATAGTTTGAACATCTGTCTCTAGGTTTGTTGTTAGCTTGTGAAGCAACTATGGCTTTTGGTTCAGCTGCTCGAGTCTAAATTAGTTTAGCAGAAGAATTAACAATCTTTTTCTATCCTTCCTTTTCAAATCTTTCTTTTCATGTATTTCTTTACTACTTATATGAGAAATCAATAGCTTTGTGTGAATTAAAAGCTGTAGAGATTGAGTTGAGTGATTGAGACTAGATATGTGTTGAGTGAGATCGAGGCTAGATGTAATTAGACTTGAATTGAATTGTGTGAAGTGTTTGTAAAAATTGTTTTAGAAAATAATGCAAAAGGGATATTCTATATAATACTATCTTAATTATCTTCCAGTCATGATACTGTCTTTTCTTGAGGATGCAAAAGGGGAATGATAAGGTGCCTTAGGTTGCTTAATTATTCAATTCTCTATCTGGCTTTGTAGGCTGGCAGTGTGGATGTTCTTCATTGTTACTATGCCCATGGAGAGGAAAATGACAGCTTTCAACGACGATGTTACTGGATGCTTGATGTGTGAGTGCCCCTATTCGCTTTGCTGATTTGAAAAGTTAGATTTTTCTTTGGAATTGCACATGTCACTTTACCTCTTGTAATAATCAGCTTGAGAAGTATTTTGATAGCCTGACAAATATGGGACTGTTCTTATGTCTAGAAATACTTTGCTGCAGCACTTTTGTGTCATATTAGCATATATCTTATTTTTCTTGGTAACTTTTTTGTGGTTTTGGGTTTCAGGAAGTTGGAGCATATTGTCCTTGTGCACTACAGAGAAGTAAAAGAGGTATACACACCTGCACCGACCTATCTTCTTCGTATATCATAATACTTACTAGAACATGTCTCTGTGTGCTTTGAATGGTTAACCTTTTCTGTGATCAGGGGTACAGGTCTGGTGTATCTCATTTGCTATCACCTCCAGTTGCAAAGGTTGACAGCCCTCAACCCTTTTCTGTTTCTCCCTTTCCACAAACAGCATCACCAGCTTTTACAGCTCAGACATCTTATGCGGCGAGTCAAGACAGAGCTGTCTGGAATGACCAAACATTATCTTCAGAGCTTGAGGAAGTTGATTCTAGAGATGATCCGAGAGCAGAATCCTTTACTGGATCTGGCTACAGTCCTGTTTCACATAATGGTTCTTTATTTGCTACTGAAGTTGAAGGTACGGTGACTTGTAGAGTGTCTGTAATTCATTTATTTTTCCTTACCATAAAATTAACATTTTTTAAGTTGGTATGGCTGAATGCATATTAAAATTTGTCAATAAATTTGTTAGGTGTAAGGTGAATACGTAACTGTAAATAAAATGATTATAACTTCAGCTGTTAAAATAAAATGATTGTTGGGCTTACTATTTTTATTTTATTCATAAGCAACTAATGTCATACAGTTTATTAGAGTGATGACTGATGTCATTTTGCCCTTTGGACTTTTAATCTGTTCTTTTTCCTAGTTCTTTTTATTAGGACTTATTTTTTTCACTTTAAATTATAAACAATGTTCATGGTTAATATCGTCTTGCACATCAAAATTCTTGCGCTGCTTATTTGACATGTTTATAAAGGTTTTTTTTTAAATCTTAAACTAGCAACTTGGTTTTGATGATTCAGGACTCCATGTGTCATCACAGAATCCTCCTGGATCATTTTTTATTGGAGCTAATCAAGGCACTGGATCATCCCTGTGGCCTGACAATCCCAGCTTCAGCAAAACAGCATATGATGTGCTTGACAAGAAATTCTATGTTGGACAACCTGGTGGAACTGACTTCATTGCAAATAAGTCAAATTCTGAATTAGGTGGTGATGCTCCAGATGCTGTGGCTCCTGCAGATCGATTGACTATTGATATAGATGATCAAGCACTAGTAGGAGCAGTTCCTCAGAGATTAATTCAGGTGTTGTCCACAGTCTGTGGTTGTTTTAATCTTTAAGAACTTTTATATGTTAATTTGATTGCTTCAATAATGTGTTCTTGTGACTAACTATGGATGCATAAGATTGATCTGAGATGGATGAATAGCCTTGAAATCAATATTTCTTTGTAGATCATCATCGAAAGCCAAAATGCTGCAAGCACAAAATTTACGTGAACTGGATTAGTACTACCGAATTTAGAAAGTTATTGATTTAATTGCAGTTATCATATCACTGGAGTCCATAATTATGTGCCTTTTAACTTTATGCATTTTGGTAATTCATATCATCTCATCTGACCTATTTCAAAACATTTATTGTGTTAGAATAGTCCTGTATCTATTCTGCGTCCTGTCTTGAATATTTAGATATCTTTTGTGTAAACGGAACAAGATGATTATACAGTCATTTACATCTTGCCATTGTTGGTGTTCTATTACCTAAATATTGCACCTTTCCTTATGTGTGTTTTGGTTAATGCACCTATGGTAAAGAGTCAGCAAGTGATGCTTGTAACATATTTGGTTGCTGCAGGGGAACGATTTTAATTTGATTCCTCCCCAGTTTCTTAATCATTCTAGCTTTCAGACAGCTGCTTCTACTGCTGAAACTGATGACAAGTCCAAAGATGATGAATGTGCAAATGAATTAGGGGAGCTTAAGAAACTTGACAGTTTCGGAAGATGGATGGATAAGGAAATTGGTGGAGATTGTGATGATTCTTTGATGGCCTCTGACTCTGGCAATTATTGGAATTCATTGGGTGCTGAGAATGAAGACAGGGAAGTCTCCAGTTTATCACATCACATGCACTTAGATAATGAATCATTGGGTCCTTCTCTTTCCCAGGAACAGTTATTTAGCATTCGTGATTTCTCCCCAGAATGGGCTTATTCTGGTTCTGAAACAAAGGTTTGTGTCCTTGTCTTTGAATATTTCTTTTTTTTTTTCCGAGAAGAATTTTGAGATGAATTCACTGACATATGGTGGTGGTTCTTTTTTGTCAGGTTCTAATAATTGGTATATTTTTAAGAAGCAAGGAGTTTTCCCGGGAAACCAAATGGGGATGTATGTTTGGTGAAATTGAAGTTACTGCTGAAGTTCTGACAGATAATGTTATCAGATGTCATGCTCCTCTACATGCTACTGGGCGGGTCCCATTTTATGTCACCCGTCGTAACAGATTAGCATGTAGTGAGGTAAGGGAATTCGAGTTTCGTGAGAATCCATCCAACGGTGATTTTTTGACCATCAGACGTGTGCAAGATAAGATGCTGCACATGCAAGTGCGCCTAGCAAAATTACTACATCTAGTCCCAGATAGGAAATGGTTGGATTGCTTCATTGAGGGATGCAACAAATGTAAGCTAAAGGAGACCTTATATTCAATGAGGAAAGGTAGCACTGATGAAGTCACTTGTGTTGAAACCAGAGATAATTTGGTCCAGAGTTTGCTGAAGGACATGCTTTGTGAGTGGCTGATCTATAAAGTTCATGACGGAGATAAAGGGCCAGATGTGTTGGATGATGAAGGCCAAGGAGTTATTCACTTGACTGCTGGTCTTGGTTATGATTGGGCTGTGAGACTTGTAGTTGCTGCCAGTAACAATCCTAATTTCAGGGATGCACAGGGAAGAACAGCACTTCACTGGGCATCATATTTTGGGAGGTCAGATTCATATCTTGTGTTCTCTTCTTCTTAGGATTTTGTAATTTCATAGTTTGCTTTTCTGACGACTGTTGCAATTAAACCATTTCGTCGCTGTTAGAGAACGCATTTCTCAATCTGGAATATTGTATCCTTTCTATGCTGCAGTTTCCTTGGTTAAAATTTCCTACATTACCGTGGACTTTGTGCTGTTTATTTTGATTTAAATGCTTGAAAGTTCATATTCTATGTATATTCAAAATTGATACCATCTTATTCGTGTTTCTTTCTTGCTTCCTTCAGAGAAGAAACAGTGATTGCACTTGTTAGATTGGGTGTGGATCCAGCTGCTGTTGATGATCCAACCCCAGCATTTCCTGGCGGACGAATTGCAGCTGATTTAGCATCAAGTCAAGGACATAAAGGAATATCTGGATACTTGGCTGAAGCATTTTTGACTAGGCACCTTTCTTCATTAAATATCAAAGATGTGACAGATAGTGTAACTGCTACCATTGCAGCAGAGAAGGCTACTGAGGATCTAGACCAAGTTGCTATTCCGTTAAATGGGGTTGTGGATGATCAACTTTGCTTGAAAGGATCTCTAGCTGCTGTCAGAAAATCAGCTCTTGCAGCAGCTCTTATTCAAGCAGCCTACCGGTCTTATTCTTTCAACCGTAAACAATTTCCTAAGATCAGTGATGATTCTGAAGTTTCACTTGACCTGGCTGCCCTTGGTTCTCTGAATAAGGATCAAAGGAGTCACTTTGAAGATTATTTGCATTCTGCAGCTGTAAAGATCCAACAAAAATATCGTGGCTGGAAGGGGAGAAAAGATTTTTTGAAGATACGCCACAGAATTGTAAAAATCCAGGTATGGTGCTTTTCCATAACTTCTTTGACAATTTAGTCTATGCATTATGAAGGGGAGAATTGTTTTTATATGAATTATTACTTTTCCTCAAATGTGCTTATCTGAGTTGGTGAAGTCAGATATATCTTTAGAAGCAATCCATGGATTGTTAATCTAGTCCTGAGTGGCTCCTCTGGTACCATGTCATGTCTATCTGGACCTTCTTACAAGTTTGAATTTCTTTGTCCCTTTGTTCTTTTCTGGTACCATGTCTATCTAGACCTTCCGAGATCAATTGTTAAATTGAAATCCTGACTTTCTTACCCTTAAGCTTGGTAACAGATGCAATTAATAGGAACCGGGAATTTCATATTTGTTTTGCGCTTTTCATTTTGTTGAAAAAAATTTGCCAAAGAAATATGAGTATTGGAAATATTTATTCAGTCTGCTGTTTTGCTTTCAGGCTCATGTGAGGGGACGTCAAATACGTAGGCAATATAAAAAATTTATTTGGTCTGTCAGTATTGTTGAGAAGGCAATACTGCGTTGGAGGCGTAAGGGATCTGGCTTGCGAGGATTTTGGGGGGAAAAGATAACAGGAGATGCAGTATCAGAAACTGACAAAACTGATGAATATGAATTTCTGAGCATTAGCCGCAAACAGAAGTCTGCTGGAGTTGAAAATGCGCTTGCAAGGGTCAAGTCAATGGTTCGAGACCCTGCAGCACGTGATCAGTACATGAGGCTAGTTACAAAATCTGAGAATCTCAAGGTAATGTTGTAGGGTTCTGCTAAAGTGTTGTCAGTTCTTCTAAAGTGATACCTGTTTTTCTACCATCTGGATTTCACATTGATCATTTTCACACACATGAAGCATATCTCTTATCACCGAGTGATTATTCCACCTTGGTTTAGTGTTTTAAAATTGATTACTGACTTTTGTGTTCTGCACTTTGTTCTGTACAGATGAGTGATGAAGGGATTAGGGTATCACAAGATGAAAGTTAATTGTTAATTATAGATGACAATTTCATATTGTAATAGCTGATTTATGATCTGGTCAGTTGATGTCAGTATTAGATGGAATCAAGCTGCTGCTGATGCTGCATGGTTCATCTGGCTTGCTAATCATCATTCAATAACTAACATCAAGGATTGTTTTTGTTACCAAAATCTAGTGGGGAAATAGGATGGGTAAGTTGAATTGTACAAAAGCGCTAGTCAATCTTTAGCTGGTATAGTGGAATAGGAATTTTATCCTCCTGTCAATTTGAGTAGATGAACATGGCATCAGCATTTAGAATCTGAAATTGGTGTTTGCCTAATTTCAATTTTTAACAAAGCAAAAGGCAAGTGCATCTGTGATTCTACCCTTTTTTTTCCCATCTCTGCTCTGTATTGTTACCAATTTTTCATTTTATTCTGGTGATGTTACTGAAAAGCTTTGGTGGAATTGATATGAGAAAAAATGTAGTTTCTAGCTAGAAGCATTAGTGAGCGCGAGAAGCCGTTTCAAATAGGACTAATATATATATATATATAATGTAAAATAATTACATCAGTTTTAACGAATTGACTGAGCTTTGGAAAGCCTTGTATGAGAGAGAATATACGAAGATGTGCAGTAGTATATCGGAAGCCAAAAAAAATTTAGTAGACGTGTAGTCATTGCAAGTGGAGATCAGCCCCTTCAGCTGCACCAGAACAAACGGATCTGTACAGCGTCGTGCTAAGCCTTCTGCTTCCTGTCATATGTAGCACAAAGAAAGCAACGAGTAAATAGTCTCAATTTTAATTGAAAAACCTCCTGTCCCATTCTATTTGCCAAAGATCCACAACAAGGCTATTCAACCGACATTCAGATTTCAACAATAACGATGCACCTGGCGTCACTTCAAAAACCCCACCTGACCTCACAGACGTACCTGTGTTTTAATTCCAGGCCATGACCGGAGATTCTGACTTGCGGATGATTGCTGCTTGATCCACGATACTGCGCAAGTTCATCATTCACACGAGAAAGGAGCTTTTCAGAGTGTGCCAACCTCTTGGCGAAATCACCATTACTGATCCTTGACGTGCAATTCTCCTGTTATATCGAGAAAACTAATTTCTTACAAAAAAGAAATAGAAAGATAACTTTTTTACTCGAGTGGCAATGCAGGTACAAGCCTTAGTTTGTGATGTCTGTTGAATCTGCTTTTGCGTACTCGATGACTCTCTTCCGAGAAGAGTTTTTATCATCTCATCCAGTTCTGCAACTGTCCTTAGTAGATTGCTTTTGTCCATCTATAAGGGCAAATGTAGCAGAAATCATGAACAGAAACTTCATCAAAAGCTACTTGTTTAGTTAGTAATAGATATTACTTTTACTATCCACACCTTCAGCATTTCGTTCTGTGCAGAAAGCAACTGATCCCGCTCCTTAAGTTGCCCGACAGTCATCTGAGCAGCTAGCATATCTGCTGCTTTCTCTTTTATTTCAAAGATGCAACTACAGCACGAGATGCATTTCAGAATTAAGATATACAAGACTGGCATAACGAATTCAATTTATGGAGATACCCCCGACCTCTCTTTTTCTTCAATCAGATCGTTCATCTGTCTCCTCAAGTTCAATATTTCTTGATCCTAAAATGACAAGAATAACAGTTCATTTAATATAAACAACAACTAAACCTTAATCCTAGATAGGTTGAGGTAATCAAATAACTGCTTATTTCATATTCAGTACTCGTCCAATATATAATCAACATATTTTTGTGATACTTGTACCTTTGCACGAAACTCTTCTGTTTGCTTATGAGCTGCCTCCACTATTTTGTGAACCTGGTGATGGTCAATCATGTTCTAGAATATGCAGAGAAGAAAGAGGCACACAGTTCAGCAATTGAGCATTGCATCTATTACGTACAGTACTTACAAATTGATGATAATTTGAACTCTTACTGCATAGTTAGTCATGTCCAATTTGACGCCGAGTAAATCACGAATGACATCATGGGTCATGCTTTCTGCTGCAGCCAGCCTAGCATTTAGCATACACACCTGATCCAGTATTAATTGAGTCAAAATTTCTTTCCATTGGCTAATAATTATGTGGATATCCTTCATCGTGACAAAATATTCCATTCCGTGCAAGTGCAAGAGGTAGAGGAAGTAATTAATGAAAGAAATTTAAGGAATTAATGATAATAACATTTGACAACATTTAAGAATTTCATGCATGAAAAGGTTTTGAGTTTTTCCTAAGAAATGCCAGCTTAAAAAAATCTCAGTGCAATTATTTATAAACCTGTGACCTCCAAGTGAAGTAAAATATCTTCATTTCTTGATCAATCTACTAAATTATTGTTATCACAGTAATCTATAGATTAGTATGATAACTGGAAGAGGAACCACATATCCTCCACCAGTCAAATAATTTTGTAAAAAAAGAACTGTAAAAATGCCTTGTTCACCTCCTTGTGCTGACTAGCCAATGCTGCTTCTAGCTCTTCTATCCGAAGCCTTGCCACTGACAAGTCTTGATCCTTCTCCAGATTCATCTGCTGAACCAAACTTGCAATGCATCTAAATGGTGAGCTCGAGCCCCTTGTTCTCACTGAGCTTTTCTCGCTTTTATCCCGAATTGCTACCGTTGATGCTGAATTCGATAAACTTGTTTTAACTTCACAAACCATGGCTTCCAAAGTCTTGTACTGTTCCAAGTGTAGAAGTTGTCATATTGGCATGTACAACATTTGGCATGATGACCGGGACATGTAAAATGATCCTTGGTACAAAGAACCTCCTAAACCTCTAGAATATATAATTTCTTATTATATTCTGAAATGATCATATATTTGGTTTCTGTTTTAGTAGAAATCAAGGCAACATGTATTAATTTTTGGATCCAAAATTATGTGGTAAAAGATATGATACTAATTTTACAAACAAGGATTTGAATTATATAATCTCAACTTCATCAATATCCCATACGCTATAAAAGTGGTGTTCTTGAGACAATGCTGAAAGGCAGGGATAAAACTATAGAACACCATTGCTTCCAATTTCATAATTTTTCATATCATACACGTCAATGGTATAATAAACATCAGACAAGGTCAATGCATGGAAAACTACCTTCTCTTGGTACTGTGATGCCTGGGCTTCAGAATGCAAAACAAGTTCAGAGATGTATTCTTTCAATTGATTGATCTACAAAATATAAAGGAAATTTCTCTGTGAACAAATTCGAGAAATGATGAAGTGTATATTTTTCCAGCCAACAAATTTTTAATTTTAAAGCTGTAAATTAGAAGCAAGTAAAGCCCATACCTCTTTATCTTTTTCTGCAATGTCCCTATCAAGAAATCTTATTTGATTATACGCCTCAGAGAGTTTCAATTTACTGTGGAATAGCAAGCGTCAAAAACATTTTCAACATCCAAGTGAAGGCAATGAAGAAACCAGTGTTTTTTATCAATAAAGAAATCATTATTTTGAACCTAGACATAAGATCTTCATTTTGAATGGGGTTTCTGTTTTCAGAGTCCATAATGTCAGTGAAGTTTTCAACTGTTGACAATCTCTGCCTCAAAGCTTGAAGTTCACTTTCTAATGATTCTCTAATCAACCGATGTCTATCTACCTCCTCATCCATTTCATGCACCTGATTAAAAACATGCATTTAGCTGCTTTAATTAAGTGTAAGAGGCTGATACAGCCAAAAGCAGAGTTTCACTGGTTTGAAAATCAACATTAAGTTAGTTTGAATATTATATATATATTGTTCCCCATTAGCAACATGAGGACTTCAAACAACCACAAAAATTACCTTTTTCTCTAACACATTTATGGTGCTCTCAAGTTCTTCCACAGAATGTTCTAAAATCTTGACCTCCTCTTCCTTCTGTTCAGCATATATTTTACTTGCCTCTGACTCCTAAGAAACCCAAATATAAATTCAATTTTAGTCAACATCCACCTGGTCATCATCTTCTTGGTCTCAAAAGAATAAGTTGTTAAGTACATACCTGTCGAGCTTCAACAGCAATAGTTTCATTTTCATCAGCTAATGCATATGCCATCTGAAGCTTATCATTCAGAGCACAAATTTCTTCGTGAAATTGCTCTCTCTCATTAGTGGTATTTCTCAACTCTTCCTGAAAGCCTTCAACTGACGAGCATAACTTTTTCTCAACAGAAGTCAAGAAAATAATTTCCTTTTCCAAGACTCTAACAAGCTCCTTTTGTTCTTCCAATTGTTCTTCAGCTTCAGACTTTTTGAGATAGAGATCTTTTAGAAGCATTCTCAAGTCAGCGTTTTGGTCTGATAAAGAATCTATTCTTTCCTTAGCGTGCACAAAATCAGAATTTGATATGGCCAAAGCATTTTCAGCATCTGCCAGGTAGCCTTCAACTTTTCTATACTGAATCATAAGCTTATCAAGCTCACTTGTTTTCAGTTCTAGCTCATGTCGAACTTCATTCAAAGCCAAAATTAACATTTCAACTTCATCTTTGATATCGCTTCTATTAGATGCTGCTTCTTGAAGCAAACTAAAATCAAAAAGCAAACCCTTCAATAAAAAGTCTTTCCTTTCCAATTCTTTCTTAAGAAACATGTTATCGTGTGTCATACTGTCATATGATACGACCGGGCTTCCTTCTTCCGGGTCTGCAACTAGTTCCCCCCCTTCTGTGACCTTATTAGCAATCAGAATAACATCTTTGCCACTGGAGCAAACTTCCTTTGAAGTATTAATTGCCATATAGCAGTCTCGCAGTCCAAATGGAGGAATTCCAGATTGTACATCAAAGTTTGGAATTTTGTGGATTACCTTTTCTATGATACATTGATACCTGACAAAGAGACCAAAGTCCTTCTCCATTATCTCAGAGAAAATATCTTCAAGTGATGACCTTGAGTTGCAAATAAAGTGAAGCAGGTCTTTTCCCATAGATGAGAGATCTGAATGTAAGACCTTATATCTGTCATCCACTTCTCTTTGCATTTGCTGAAAACATCTCTCAAATAAAGACACAGAGTTTGCTACTTCTACTAGGCCACAATAAATTTCATCCAGTAGTAATTTGTTCTCTTCTTCTTTCATACACAACGAAGCCTTAAGTTGCTCATTTTCTTCAAGCAATTGTGACCTTGCCATCATCAGTTCCTCGCTGGCTTGCTTCCACATAAAACTCAATTGATTTGCATTTTCATTTGCTTTTAGCAGCACTTTCAATGTATGATCAGCTTCCTTCATTGTTGCTTGGGCTTCCACACACTTGCTTAAGAAAGTACTAGCATAATGAACCTTGTCATCAGCAACTAACTACAAATTAAAAAACATATCACTTAGGGTTAGTAAATTTGCATATCTTATAAAAATTATTAACAATGAGAGAAGAAAAAATACATGCATTCAGTTTCCCATTTTGATGCTTTTAGTTTGGAAAAAATCTAAAAAATTAACATGCGCGGGGTTAATTACCTTTCTGGCATTATGATAGGAGGGTTCTGCAATTTCCATTCCCAGGCCTAAAGATTGAACTATTTTGCTCATTTCTGCAATGTCATTACATAGAGAAACATTGTGATGATCAGACAATACAGCATCAGCGCATTTTTCTGATTCAACAATGCAATCAGAAAATGCAGCATCAGTGCTTTTTTCTGATTCAACAGTGCAATCTTCCTGATATTTTTGTTTGCTTTCTAGCATCTTTATCGTGTTGAACTTCTCATTTAACAGCATGCTTAAGTTGATTGCCTCTTCTATGCTTTGATCATTGTCTGATAGTGGAAATTCATTCAAAGTCATCGTTGCTTCCTTCAAGAAGTGTAAGTTCTGCTCCATTTCTGCAACTGTCTTCTGTGCATCTTCCAAGCTTTTCTCTAGCCATAAAATTGTTTCTTCCTTGGCAATGCAAGCTTTGGCAGCCTTCTCAACTTGTTCTCTAATCCAAACATTCACTTGAGGAAATGAACAAACAATACTTTCAATCTGACCTGAGGCTTCTTCAAGGGATTTTGATCCTTCTACTAGGAAGCTTGTTAGTTCAAAGGTTGCCCTTTCCCACTCCCCACAAAGTACCCCTATCTCTTCCTCTTTCTCTTCTAGGGTGTTTCTTAGCCTCATGTTTTCTTGGGTCATGGAACATAATTTCTCATTGAGTTCTAATTGAAGAGTAGTAACCTCTTCCTGTAAATGAATAATTGTGTTTGTTGTCTCTATCTCAACCTGTTCATGGATTAAATTAACTTGATGCTGGTGAGATAACTGTGATGCCTGATCTTTTTGATATTGGCAATTACGTAACCTTGCCTGCTCAAGGTCTTCACTCAGTTTCTCCAACTTGGCTTGCAAGGCGTTGCTTTGGAGATTTTCAGTGCCCTCTGCAACTAGATCTCTGTTCTTCTTTTCTAGATTTTGTAATTCCAGACACTCACTTCCAGCTTCAAGCACCGATTCTCGTTCTACTTTGTTCTTCTCTTTTAAGATTTCCATGTACTGGCAATTAAGCTCCTGTGTAAGTTGCAGTTCTTCAATTAGATGGGCATGCTCAGATTCCATTGCTTTTATTAACGATCTAGCATCCATCAACTTTTTTTGAGTATCACTAGACTGACTAACTAAGGCTTTGCTCATCTTCTGACTACCATCTGCCTGCCTATAAGATGCCATCTCATCTCCAGACTCACTTTCAGCAGAAACAGTCTCGACCTGTAAGAGCCGTGGCCAATGTAAAGCAACCACCAAAATACAGAAAAAATGTTATCCATGATGTATATACTTCGTCTTTCACATAAACTATCCAAATTCATTGGTAACACAATATGCAACAGCAACGACCATGCAAAAATTTGCACAGCAAGCACAAACTAATATTTTACTCACCAATGAGTATTTATCTGAATTCCTAACTTCTTCAAGATCCTTGGAAAAAGAAAGCCTAATTTCCTCAGGATCCTTGGAAAAAGAAAGCCTAATTTCTTCAGGATCCTTTGAAAAAGAATCTGTTACCTGAAATGGAAGCCAAATTATTAAGCACTAGTAATGACAGCTATGCTATCTCATAAACACTTCTAATAGCTTACTAGATATCCTTACAGCATCAAAAGCAGCTTGACTACAACTTGAATATCTTTTCGGTTCTCTTCTTAACTCTTCTACTTCTCTGCAGGCACAAGCCATAAATAATATTTGAGAAAGGAACAAGGTAAAAATATTGTTTGCACCTCATCTGATTAATATTTGTTTCAGATCGTTTTATCTTTTAAACAATATGACCAGCAAAACTATTGAACTAAGGATGAAAAAGAAAATATATAAATGACAAGAAACTTCAGTGAAGAACATTGAGATGATCATGCTGAATAGTTTGCAATAGAATGCTTCGATACTCTGATGTGCCAGCACCCATTAACTGGACAATTATCAATAAACAAAGATTATCTAAGATCATTCATGTATAGTTGGAAAAATAATTTCATGCACAACCTATGTAGCGAGGTACACGTTCAAGACTTGAATTACAATGATAAGATACAATAAACGATAATCAAAGAGAATAGGTTGTCGTCAAGAAACAAAAGAGTGTTGTCAGGAATCTCCTTGGCAACACCTCCCCACCCCACCCCCACCCCCCCAAAAAAAAAAAAATTCGAAATGAGTGATCAGAGAAAGTGTGCTGCAGCACAAAGCAAACTGATTTAAGATAATACCTGATAAGTTTGGAATTCATGTTCCTGCAATCTTCCAACTCCCCAAAAATATCGCTATCCTGCTCTCAGAGAATGAACAGATAAGAAACATGCAGAGTTTGAAGCGTGTAAAATGTAAAAGTAATTGAAAATTGCAACCCTACCTGATTCTCATATTCATAGGAGAAATTGAGCTTTCTTTCAAGCACGTGCAAGAGCTGCATTTTCAAAGAATGAAAAGTAAGAATTTTCCTCATTGCTTCGATGGAGACATTTCAAGAAGAAAAAGAAGTAGAAGATGTCCAGTAACCTGCTCACGTAATTGTGATATTTCAGCCAACAGTGTTTCTCGTTCTCCTTTTTGATAAGAATTCTGTAACCTGAAATAATAGCATATGCAGCAAGTTATATCCAAAAGGCAATAGTTAAAACGCTTCCAGAATATCAGCATAACTTTCATGTGATTACAATTGAAGCTGCTTAAGAAGTTCTAAATTTTCCAAAGCTGAGTGTGTCAACTCTGGATTTTTGTCAATTCTTGCTTCAAGTAGCAGGATCTCCTCCTTTAAAGATTTATTTTCCTCCATGAGATAATGATCAACAGGCAATGAACCATCCACTAAAAGCTCTAGCTGTTTAATTTTATCATCTCGAAATCTTAGCATCACTTTGGTTTGCTTCAACTCCTCCTCCCTTTGGCAAGCCTGCAAGTGATGCCTCAACTGTAAATTAACCCAGTGCATGTAACCATTTTTGCTCATGCCTATAAAGCTGAAAAAGTACTTGGCAATATGACTACCAAAACTGAGGAAAAGTTTTCCTAAGAAAAATATAAAATTGCAAGTTATAAGCACACATACAAATTGGTTTATCTGCTCAATTTGAGCCTCTAACTTCTGAAGTGTTGTTTCTGCTATCTTTTCTCTCCTAAGTGCACCCACTAAAGTAGCTTCCATGCATTTCAGCTGACAAAAAGATATTAGCACTAGAAGCCCAAAAGAAAACTACAAACATCCCTGGACAGAATAAAGAGTCAAACATGGAGATGAATGAATGTCTTACCTTCCTATTTGCAATGCTTTTTAAATCATGGTTATCAGCTACTTCTTTATCTTTTAAGGAATTATGCATTTGTGGGTAGCTAACCAATCCAGATTCTTCAAAATTTGGCATACAACTTGAGAGAGACTTCGAGAGGTTATGATGCTTCATTATAAAGGATAGTTGGTCCTGCACAAGAATTGAAAAAATTATAGTTCCAATAGCCAGTGGGCTTCCTACAAAAACAGCATACTGTTACTTTTACCTTCAACTGTTGAATTTGACGTTGGAGAGTACTAACATCACCAGAAGCATCTTCATTCACTTTAGCCTAGATGTAGAATGGAGGAAATGATCAAATGTGTACTAATTTTTCAGAAAATTGAAACATATAGCAATTTCAAGGCTAAGTACATTATTTTGGATGAGTTTTGCACGTTGCGCGAATTTCAGAGTGCTTAGAGTTTCATGTGCAGAGCTGCAAGGGAAGTCAAAATCTTGAGATTGAAAAGAAAATGAGGAATTCATGGAAAAGAATATCTGAATTTAGGACATACCACGTAGATGGGCTGACATTTGCTATAACGGTTGTTTTAGAATTTCCACCCAGAGAATCCTGCACCCGGATATGTAAAATCACAAGGTTTTTATGATGAAATACAAAATTGTTTAGTAACACATGGAAAACTATAGAGAACAGTCTATTATTTAACCTGTAGTAGAAATGTCAGCCGAGAATCTCTGTATGGAACATGTCTATGTTTCCCATGTGCTAAATCAACCAACGACATTATCACCAATCTAAAGCAGAAGATTTAGGCAAGTTAACAAAAACATTAACAGAACTGCATGAGAAAAAAAATAAGGATGAAAATTAAAAAACTGATTAATGCTTTTGAAGCTTATCATCTTATTCAATGCTATGGTTAAGTTGTGAAGAGTAATGCATGTTGACTGACTGCGCCATTAGCACATATCTCCCTAAAGAGATAAAATTCCCTTATAGTATACTTTTCATGTTAGACCAGATGTAATTCCTCACAACATAATATAAGTTACGATGTAAATCCTTGAACAAAAGGCAGTCCAGATTAGCGAGCCTTAAATGTATGGTTTCCAAAAAGAATATAAAAACTACATAACAGGAAAAAATTAAGCAAGAAAGGTTATGTACTGTCTCAAAAATAAGCATCTGCTCTTATTATCTTAGAGCTTTGACAAAATGTTAAAAATCATCCTTGGATTCTGGTGTTAATGAACAAAGTTCATAATTTTTATGAGAGAGGGAGAGAAATCTTTACCCTAGAGTTGATAAAGATTTGTTTATATTTGCTGCTTCTTTTAGACGATCTCCTTCTGCACCAGAGCTTTTCTGCCTAATTGATTAGATACCTAGTCAAGCATTGAAGAAATATAGAAGGTAAAAAGGTGATGGCAAAGAGGAGAGAGCTTACCTTTCAGAACCAGCCAAATCTACTAAATTTAGCCGTGCAAACCTAAAGTGGGTCATGGAATCTTTCTCCCACGAGCTTTCAATGATACAAGTGAAGACACTGTGGGAACGGCTGCTCTCACTGTTCATGTTGGTTGCTGCCATTTTCCTATTTGCGGCACCCTATATACATGAAAATAAAATTAGCCAGTCACATTCATGCAGAATACAACAAATTATCACAGTCCATAAATTTTACATACCTGTGACAGAAGTTTGATGATATCATTAACAGTCTTCACATTGTACTCCATAAGATTTTCAACATATACTCCTTTCCTTAAATCTTCTCTAAGCTAACATAGATATACATATTTATTGTCAGAGTTTATTGCACATAAACGTACAAAGATTACAGAAGTGTAATCATGAATGAAATTGGAAAACATGAGTTACCTGCAAATTGGTAGATGTAGGTTCTAAAAGATCTGTTATCTGCTCATTGTATATCTCCAGAAAGGAGCATTTGCAACTGAATCTCAGCTTCTCATTTCTCCTACTCTCTTCTTCCTACAAAATTATATCACGTTAAAGCAAAACTCCTCCCCATTGTACACCCCCAAAAAATATCAAATAATACAGAATCAAGATAAGGTGAATTGACAACTTCCTAGATGTGAAAAGGAAGCAGAAAAATTAGACTACCATTCTTATCCTTGAAAACAAATACTCAAATATGCGAGGGGTTATCCCACAATCTTCACTGATGTTGCCTTCAAGCTGGTTTATCTCACCCATCATAGTATAAGTTTTGCCACTACCTGTCTGCAACACAGTGTTTTAAGATTAATACTTGCCTGAGCCTCATCCAGCATCAAACATATTCAATCCTTACCTGGCCATAAGCAAACATACAGCTATTATATCCAGACATGCAATTTTCCACCATAGGCAATCCGACAACCCTGAATAGCTTTTCCTATAACAAAACCAGTTAACTAAATAAGAAATGTAAATTTGCTTAATTTCTCTCCAGCTTCAGGGGCAATTAAACGTAGGAAAAAGAGATTGAACTATGAACTTTAGATTCTTTCATTTCTCAAGATGGAGAAAATAAATTAACATTGATGCTAAAATTATTTTATTGAGAATTTCAAATCTTTCCAATAAAAATAACATATATAAGATTCGATTTAGAAAAATTGCACATCTTACTGAAAAAAAACATATTCCTGCATTATACACAATATCTTTCATTGTTTTAAAAGATAATGGTCAGGATATGGCACCTGTGATATGGTCTCGCAGGCTATATGATCAAAGGTGAATCTAGTCTCAGGATGACCAAGCCACACTAATGTCTGTTCGCTCTCCTGCCTCAAACACCGCCCATATCCTTGTGAAACTGTCTCAACGTTACTAAGTGGCCGAATTCTTATCAAAACCTGAAGCAGAAAAATCTCCAAGTAAATGGATAGTATTGTAATTAAATTCACTACTGCATATCTTCAAATTAAGCGGTTAGTGCACAAACCTGTACATTGTGATCCGCCCAGAATGAGGGATCTTCATCTAACTCAAAATGCGGAACTTCCACCGAAAAATCAGAATTTTCCAGCGAAATCCCTCTTGAAAGCCTATAAGTAGAGCCTGCTTCTTTTCCTCTAGTGAAACATGTGCTTTTTGTCCCAGCTGTATAAGCTACCGTTGCTCCTCCCAGAGAAGCTCTGAAGCCACTTCTTGCTGGAGTGCTCTGTGCAGAGTTTGACTCTGAATGGACTTTACCTTGACGATTGGAAACTCTAGGCGTCGCATAACTTGCAGCTCTGTCCACGGCCTCGAGTTTCTTGCCTGAAACTCTACCAGCTCGAGCAGTTTCAAACTTATCCTTAGAATCAAAATCGGATTCATGAGTCTCTCTGCGGTACTGAGACGGATCTGGAATTGTGTTTAACGGTGTTCTTGGAGGTGGAAAGTGAGCTGAATTCAGCGAATTGTCGAATTCATTCTCGTTTGCTTCGTCTTGTGGATTCCTCGAATGAGCATTTCGAGCCATTATTCGAAAACTGGAGGTGTCTCTCGACATGCTTAAGCTATGATATTTTTCACTTGAAACCTGAGTTTGACTGACTGATTCAGTCCATTAATGGAACCTGAAAGCCAAAAATGAAAAATAAGGTGTTTATGTTGAATAGTGAATTGGTGATTAATGATTATGAAATGATGATTTACAGCGAAAAACCCAAAGGAGTTGCTTTGAGATTTGAAGATAAGACAGTGAGAGTAAAGTTTGAATGTTGAAGCTCAGCTCGGTGGGCTTTACGTTTTACGTAGAGAGGAGAAGAAACAAGACCAGACCTGACCGCTCATTTTCAATTTTCAATTTTAACTTTGTTATTTTTACATAAATGCCTCCTGGCTTCTTAGAATTTCGAAGTGGCCCTGAATAATCAACTTTATTTCTAATTTAGTATTGGATTCCAATTTGAAATATCCATTGCCAAAAATATATATGAAAAAAAAATCCATGATTTCGTCGGGGATGATTTAAAAAATTATTTATGGTCAGAAGTACATATTGTGCTTGAGTAAATATCTTTTCCAATTTTATATTAGGTTTACATATGCTTCGAAATTTCATATATACTTCATCAAAATTATCATGGTTTTGATAGAAAATAGACATACACGTGTGTAATTCCATTTTAACATTTATGGCGGGTAATATTTAGCAATTCAAAATCTTGATATTGTTGTTTTTTAATTTAAAAAATTATAAAAAGGCCAAAAAAAAGACTATTAATCCTGCAAAATTGGCAATTATCAAAACTTTGTGTTATTTTCTTGTAATTCTGTTTCTTTGATGAGAATTTGAACGGTGAAAAAGGAGGTGATCATTACATTAACGTAAAGAAAAGAGCGTGCAATGATGAGTAATCACAATTCACAATGGAGAGGAGATTTTTAAGCGTTTGAAACAGCCTAAAGGTGGGCTTTTTAATTCAAACTATACTCATGGGCCCATATAACTGTTAACCCATTAAAGACAGCATTTTTTTTGTCATGGGTCCAATAACGAGAGTGACAGTTACGGGCTTAAGTTCCTTTCTAAAAGAGACAACTTTAAAAATAACGGTAGATGAGAGGGAGAGGCTGAAATTTGAAAATCCAATGCAAACTGCAACTTCCCCTTCTTGTTAGTATTTAACATCGTATACTGTACGTATTTACTTGTTGTAGTTATTTATTTTTGATAATTATATTATAATATAATCAAATTTTTAATAGATAATTACATTAATTTCACATAATTAAATAAAATAAAAGGACCGTAAAAAATTAATAAATATAATATACAAATATTTACTTCAAAATTTTGATTAATTTAATTCAAATTAAACATTGGCTTCAAATTTAATTTAATTCTTATATTATGTTCTTAACATATTTAATATGTATTATAATTTTTATTTTATTTTTAGCCAATTAAATTTATACTTAAAGTTTGGAGATTACGACTGAATAAATAAATGGTTATTGAACGTTTGGAGACTATGACTGAATAAAGTAAGAAAAATATTGTTGGCAAAATAATTATATTTATTTGAAATAAGAATATTATTGGCAGTGAATTTAGATTATTTTAAAGATTGCGATAAGAAGTTGAATCAACTGATATTTAGGAGCTAAGTGGTGCTGAATTTAGATTAGACTTAGCTGAGAGGATAGAACGTAGTTTGTTAAATTAATTATTTATTTATTGTTTCAAATTGAATAATTATATGACAAGTTCTTTTATATTTTTAACTTTCTAGATCGTCTGGATTTGTCCACTGCCTCTCCAGATCAAAATTGAAATTAGGATTTGAATATCCTAATATCACTGTGAGTAATAATAAATTGTGCATGATATGCATTTTCATGTCATCATAACTTAATTGGTATATCGTTACGGACATATATATTTACATGACATCATTATAATTTTTATATCAAGTTATGTTATGCTATTGTTTAATAGTCATGCCATTACATTTTATTATACACGTGTTAATTTTTAATATGCACATTAATTATTGATTTGATGATTGGCAGTTTGATGAACTTTTGATTAAATGTGTTGTGATATGAATTGTTTTGTCTGTGTGGAATTAAAATAAAGTGGGTCACCATGGATTTGTGAGAATGGTCTTTGGTACCGTCGACCAGGTATGAGAGATCGGCGTACTCGTGTGCATCTAATTATATATATTGATACGACATGAATAGTCACAGGATGACCTCCTGATGGTATGAAAAGGGAAAGAGAGAATGGAAGAACAATGAGAGGACTGGTCGAGTGAGAAATAGACCAGTCGGCCAGGTATGAGGATCGGCTCCCTAGTGCACGCGTATGAAAGGATGAGCCATTTGAGAGGACGACTTATGGGATTTCGGTGACTCCACAAACTAATTTCCATGTAAATGTTTATTTGAAGATGAATTAATTGTGGATGATGATACTATGACATATGCATGACTGATAATGTGGTTAGTTCTGTGATTAGAGATGCATTCAGCGTGATTTTCTGGTCATGCATTATTTGTTATTATTCACTGAGTTTGGTAAAACTCACCCCTCCTTTCATAAACTTTTTCAAAAACTAGAAGTATCGTTGATTCATAAAGGCTTTGCTTCCTTCTCCGCAGAGATAGAGTATTTATTACTAGCTTTGAAATGTTAGAGTATAAATTATCTGAGATGTTAGAATATTCTGAACATTTTAATTTAGTTCCGTAGTCAGGTCGGTAAATCAATATTTGAATTTATAAAATTTATTGTATATTGATAAATAACCTGGAGTATTTTTTTGAAATTTGGAGGAAATTATGACAGAAAAGGTTTGTCTATATTATGACCGATGGATTTTGTGTTTATTGCATTTTAATTTAATGAGTATAAGTCCGAGCTGTAAATTGAATGTGATATTGAAGCTGGGTCAAGAATGTTATTGACTAATTGCTGGACTGTGTCATAATATGAGCTTATTGTTTCCAAAGTCAGATATTAATAAAGATAGACTTTTGAATCATTCAGGCTTACTACGGGTCTTGGGAGCCTTAATTTACCCAGGTTCTAGTGCCGGTCCGGCCCACGGTTTGAATCGTGACAATATATGATATGATTTTTTATTTTTATTTTTTTCCTAAATTTTCTTACTCTTTTAGCTAATAGAATTTAGATTTAAAATATGATAATTATTTGATTTAAATAAAAAATTGTTGTCACGTTAAGAAATATAGTTGCAAGCTTCCTAGAAATGTTATATCATCTTCTTTTTTTTTTTTTAAATTGGCACGATGAGAATTAGAAGATACCAAAAATAAATTCTGAGAATGATTTTTCTATTCACAAATTATTTATTTAAAAAATAAAGAATTTGCATGCCATTAAGCCCTATAATCCTTACACATTTGTCAAATAACATGGCAAGTAAAACTTGCGCCATATAATATATATATATATATATATATATATATATATATATGTGGTTAGACATTTACAGTCTCTGAGGCCATAAAGAAAGAAAAAAAAGATTATTGTCATGTTAGGAAAATTTGGAAATTAACTGCAAACAGAAACATTACAGCTTAATGACACCGGCAACAACATAATGATCATAAACTCATTAACAAACTCAAAACCAGTACAAACACTCTGTAACACGTCCATGGAGAATGGCTCCTTTCACCACCAGCAGTGTTGCTTCCCGTCGCTGAAAAAGAAAGCAAAAATAAAAATTAATCCAGAAGTTCGCTAATAATACTTAGGAAAGAGGGGAAGTGAAAGGGAAATTCTAATTACCGCATTCTCTAGTAGAATTAGTGGAAACAGAGCAAAGACAGAGCATCCCCGCAGTTTCAGTGTCAAACCCACAAGTACCGCCGGACTCCGAGCACCGGTCACACCCAGTATCAGGAACACTAAAAGACAGTTTGATCCCATACACCCAATCCGAAGGTACAATGCCCTTCAAGTTATCAGTGTTAATCACAGTAGTAAAATGGGTGCAGTCCAAAATATTCATGCTCATAAACTTCATTGTATCATACCCAGTAAAACAACAGGGCGGAGTACTGTTAGTAAGAAAAGGGAAGACCCTGAAAGCATTGCAGGATCCATAAAGCTCATCACAAGAGTGACCGGAGAAGTTGAAGCAAAGGTTCTTGTAGTGGTTAAGAACCGGAGAGTCAATAGAGCAATTGAGCAGAGCAAAAACTGTGTCTGGAGATGGAGGGATTATGGAAGATTGTATATCTGTCATTACAAAGTCATGATGAGGTTGAAGAATGGAGCATGTCGACATGGCAGGATCGTATATTAGCATTGTTTTCTTTTCATATTCGATCCGTTGGACTTTGTAGCTACCTGAAGGGGTTATAAAGAACAAGTCAGTGATGTTGCAGCTAAACATGCCGCGAAACTGCGGCGCTCCGCAACCGTCGTCAATGCCGAAAGGGTAGTGGATGTCAATGCTGCCACAGGAGGTTCTGCAGGTAGTGAGAAAGGGGGTTTGTAGTGCTTCAAGAGTTGAAGCTCTGAAAATGAGAGTGAAGAAGGAGAGTGTTGTCACTAGCAGAGAATGCATTTCTCCTACTAATTAACTGTAATCTAAAATTATTTGATATGTGTAGGAATAGTTAAGGCGAGCCAGAGGAGTTGAGTCTCGGAGAAATTTTTGTTTTTTTTTTTTTTAATCAAGAATGTTGTAATGTTGATTGTTGGGTCTGATGATGCTTCAGCGAGATTTACTCCAAGAGTGGAGTTGGGAAGACTTTTTGACCGTTGAGACAGGCTGGTCGTGGGATCCACGGGTTGAAATTGGAAGACAAGTTGCTTGCTACTTTTCAAACGTCTGTGGCCCAGCGGCAAAAGCCTGTAAAGCTGAAATGGCATATATGACCGAGATATTCAGCTCAAAAAAAAAAAAACGAAAAGGTTGTCTCCAATCACTTACTTCTTCCTGCCACTTAGCTCGTGGGCTTTCTGGTTTCTAAGAATTAAAAGGGTATGTCTTTTAACTTTAATTAGAAAATGGCGACAATATTACTTTCAGTATGTTTACACGATAAGGTTTGCTATGAAACGTTATTATCAACTGTGGGGATGTAGCTCAAACGGTAGAGCGCTCGCTTTGCATGCGAGAGGTACGGGGTTCGATACCCCGCATCTCCAATAACGGAATACGTTTTTCCCGCTCAACAAGTTTCGCACATTTTCCTTTTCCCTCCTTTTCCTTCCCCAACTTGTCAAGATTCAGATTAGGTTTTGCGACCTAAACTCAGCGGAGTGGCTACCAAACCGGCCAATGGAGGTCGCCCAAATCGCTCGGCTGCTAAATGACACGCTCAGTCCCGATGTCAACGTTGTTCGTACGGTGACAGAAGCTCTCGATCGCCTCTCTCTCCTCCCTCACTTCCCTTTCTCTATCCTCTCCATTGCCGCTGGTAGTATAATCTCTGAATTTTAACTATTTTCATGGCATCGCGTCTCCTTAGAATTAAGCCTGCTGTTTAACTAAATTTAGTAACTTTGCATAAACTGCAATTATAGTGAAATTTTATTTTATTTTTTTCGTTTTTCTATTCGCGGTTAGCTTTATCCTCAAGTTCATTATATTGTTCCTTTATTTGAAGAAATACTAAGTGTTCTTTAACCAGATTGTTTATTTTATTTTCTGTGTGGTATAAAAGTATTACCATAATTGTTTCTGTGGTGCTTGCATGAGAAATGGTAAGAAATGAAAATAACATTTCTGAAGAACATTGGAAAAGTCACTGAATTTTGTTCATTGAGCAGGATTTTATATTTCTTTCATGCTGAGTTTTTTAATCAATTTATCTGCTATTGCAAAGGAGGTGAAAATCAAGGTCAAAGAGTTGCTGCTGCTACATACCTTAAGAACTTTACTAGGCGAAATATTAATGGTGACAGTCCAAATTCAAAAGCCAGTAAGGAGTTCAAGGATCATCTGCTGCGTACTTTACTTATAGTGGAACCTGCAGTTCTAAAAGCATTGGTTGAAGTGGTACTCAATAAATTTGAAAGTTTATCTTTTTTTTGGAGCTCTTATCTAGCTCATCCAATCAGTTCTTTTATTGTTGTTAGTTATTTATGGAAGCATACTTTTTGATTGCAGTTTCGGATCATTGTTGTTCCTGAGTTTGTTGAGCAGAATTATTGGCCTGAACTTGTGCCTGATCTGCGGTCTGCTATTTGGAATAGCAATCTTATCAACAATGGTGCAAATTGTGATTGGCATACCATTAATGCCCTGACAGTTCTTCACGCCCTCATCAGACCTTTCCAGGTACATAATATCTTCCTTCCAAAAGGATTGGTATGTGCTAAACAAAGTGAGCTTTTGTGTCAGTACACATATTTGTAATTTAATGATTAATTTTATGCTTAATTGAAATTTATTGCCTGGCAGTACTTTCTAAATCCTAAAGTTGCTAAGGAGCCAGTGCCACATCAGCTAGAGCTAATTGCAAAAGAAATTCTTGTACCTGTTTTATCTGTATTTCATCAATTCCTTGAAAAGGTTATGTTCTTCCTTATTCTTTATTCATATGTTTTCAGTCTCCAGTTGCCCATTTTTTTTATAAGCTTCTGTAGTGAATGAATTTATGGTGCATTTAGCAGGCTTTTTATTCTCATTGTAAGATAAAACTTGAGGAGGAGAAGATGCTTCTCATGATATGCAAATGCATATATTTCACTGTAAGTTAATCTTTTTGCTGACTGTAAATTCAGTGGAGTTGAGAGTTATACATCTTTTAAACACCATTTTAATTTCTACCTGGATAATTTCCACTTCTTGTTTGTCTCAATATTCACAAATGATTTGTTGTTGAAACCTATCAGGTGTGATGCATCTCATTTTTGTTATGTTTCTAGGCTAACTAATAGCTGGTTACTAAATATGCTTAACTTTTTTTCATTGAAAGTGCTCTCAAATCTTTGCTACTAAACTCCATTAGAATGGTCTATGATGTTATCTTGCATATTTAATTGTCTTTTTTCCCACTGCATTTCCATGTAGGTGAGGTCACATATGCCATCTGCATTGGTTCCTTCTTTACCTTCAATCTTCCGGGATTTAATTGGGCTTCTTGATTCTTTGAATTTTGATCTTGTTAATGGGGAAGATGGGCACTTGCTGAGATTGAAGACAGGAAAGAGAAGTTTGCTTGTATTTTGTGCCCTAGTTACCCGACACCGGAAATATTCTGACAAGTAATAGAGTACATTCTTTTTAATTTTATTTGGTCTTAAAACGTTCGTGGATGCTGTTTACATTGGTTTCCTTTTCCAGGTCCATGCCAGACATCATAAAATGTGTTCTAAAGATTGTAAAATGCAGCTCGAAAATCAGCGTAATTTCTTCCATTTCCTTTTTAAGGTTTTCTAATAATGATTCCTTGGCAGTCAATATCCATATATAGTTCTAAATATTCATGAAATTTCCGAAAATGCATAGTTTCATAATCTATGCATAATCAGACTTCATCTGGAGCTTTTTGATATAAGTACCTGCAGATTTGCATGAGCATAAATACAGTTGTACATTTAGAAGTTTGCTGGATCGAAATAATCTTTTTTTCAACTCTCAGCTTGGGTTTTAGTTGCTCAATTGTTTGCCTTCCTGTTTGATAGTACTTGCTTGATCAAATTAGAACTTGAAAGTTATGACCTTCACGTGCAGAACCTAGATTTCCTGTCAGAGAGGATTATTTCATTAGCTTTTGATGTAATTTCACATGTTCTGGAGACAGGCCCGGTAATTTCATCTATGATCTTTTCATTTCACAACCAATGTTAAGAGTTTCTTTGTCTAAGACTCAGTTCAATTGGAACAGGGATGGAGATTGGTTTCACCACATTTTTCATTTTTGTTGGATTCTGCAATTTTCCCAGCATTAATCCTGAATGATAAGGTATGATTTCTGAAATAAAAGTTCCGGAAAAGTTCTTTTAAGACAATTAGTTCACCTACACCTGGTTCTTTTTCATTGTGGTGGTTACAAGTAGGATATCTCAGAGTGGGAAGAAGATACAGAAGAGTATATACGAAAAAATCTTCCATCTGAACTGGTATGCCAATTAAGTATTTTCGTATTGCTCTATTCACCATTTTGATTTTTACAATATCAATATTATCAATATTCATGCATATGCAGGAAGAAATTTCTGGATGGAGGGAGGATCTTTTCACAGCCAGAAAAAGTGCAATAAATTTACTTGGTGTTATATCAATGTCAAAGGTTGGTACTTAAGTGCTGTTGATATAATACCGTGAACTCTATTTTTCACTGCAATTATTGTTTACATTTGTCTTTTGATGCCTACAGGGCCCATATATGGCATCCTCTCGCAATGGCCGTGCTGGATCTACTAAGCGTAAGAAAGGTGAAAAGAACAAGAGAGGCGATCAGCAGTCTTCTATGGGGGAGTTGTTGGTCCTTCCATTTCTGTCTAAATTTCCAATTCCTTCTGATGCATCCAATGCAAGAACTTTAAATGAGTAAGTTGATGAAAACTTCTCAAAGTTGTTATTTCCTGTTGTCATATTTGAAGGTTCCTTGTAGTGGTATTCTGTTGCAAATACTACACCCTAGAATGAATGAACAGAAACGGGCCAAAATAAAATGCAGCATTTAGAAACCAAAGTTTTTGAAAATAATTGTGATGTGGGTCAATGATCAATTATTAACTATTAACCATCTGACTTCTCAACCTTGAAATGCCAATGTAATACCATTCTCTTATTTTTGTTTAGATTTGTTGAGTGGTTATGCTCACACATTCTCTCGTTTTGACTGTGCATTAAACATAACAGTTATTATGGGGTTCTAATGGCATATGGAGGCCTGCAAGATGTAAGGAAAATTCCATGCTGTTTATTGTCATTAGTGAAATTGTTGTTTAGTGAGAATCTCCAATTAAGTTTTTCTAGCACTGCTACTTGATAACAGTTTCTAAAGGAACAAAAACCTGGACACATATCTGTTCTGGTTCGCACTCGACTGCTACCACTATATACAGTGTCTGTAACTCCTCACTTGGTTGCTGCTGCAAATTGGGTTCTTGGGGAGCTAGCTTCATGTCTTCCACAAGTGAGACTGTTTTGAACTCATGCCATTCATTTGCTAATGCAAAAGAGTTACCTGAGCTTTTGTTTGCTATCTCATTTATGCTAACATTTCTGCTGATACTATGATAAATGTTGTTTAGTTTCTAGTGCAACACTCTTACAATCTTCTGCACGGTTTTCAGGAGATGAGTGCAGATATATATTCCTCATTGCTCAAGGCACTAGCAATGCCAGATAATGAGGATACCTCTTGTCATCCTGTGCGAGTTACTGCAGCTGGGGCAATTGTAGAGCTTCTTGATGTAGGTCTCTAGATAACCCTTTTGATTGTGCAATGTGGATTGATGTTGTTTTTCTATCCTTATTTCCCTTTACATCTGTTTTCAGAATGAATATCCACCACCTGAGTGGTTACCGCTTCTTCAAGTTGTGAGTAGTAGGATAAATATTGAAGAGGAAGAGACTTCGATTTTGTTTCAGCTTCTAAGTTCTGTGGTAGAGGTCAGCAATGAAAATATTGCAGATCATATCCCATACATGGTTTCATCAGTAGTGGGAGCACTATTGAAATATATGCATCCTAGCCTGGAGTCTTGGCCTCAAGTATGTATTGCTTGTCATTCAATTTTGGCTTATTTTCGTTTCATCCAGATGTAGAATAACAAAAGCTACAAAAAGTTCTTGATAAGATATTGCCTTCATTACATTACATTCTTTTATCATTGTAGCACTAGGCAAAAGCAATTGCCATGCGGTTGTCTTGCATAGCTCTGAGAAGCATGCTTGAATATGTTCATAACCCTCAACATTTGAGAATGAGGCAGCTGCTTTCAAGATTTGTACCACCAGGCCATCATTCTCTAAGAAATACCATTAGGATAGTAATCAACTGAAGCAAACAACTCAAAAACTGTAAAGCAATTGACAGTACAATGGCAATAACACATATCCTTTAAAGCAATTGACAGTCCAATGACAAATGCCTGTGTCCATGGACACACACACAGAAACAAAGATTGACGTAAAGGCACTGTTACATGCAATTTATCCTTTAGTTGAATTGGGCATTGTGCTGTGGAATTCACGATCTTAATGGACTTGAAAAAGCCATAAATGGAGCCCTTTATTGTGTTTTTATGTTAAGTGGTTCTGTCTATTAACTCAGATTGTACATTGTAGGTGGTTGAGAGGGGCTTTTCATCATTAGCGGTAATGGCTCAATCTTGGCAGAAGTTCTTGCCTGAAGAGATTGAGGAAATTGAATCAAGTGAAAAATGGGCATCTGGCCAAGCTACCATTGGCAAAGCTTTGTCAGCACTGTTGCAACAAACTTGGCTGACACCCATGCATCCAACAGTTAGTCCACTAACTCAACTCATGAATGCACACATATACACAGAGTGCTGTCTGGTTAAATTTTGCCAGATTTTCTAGATATCTCATATTTAGACAGATTATTAGGACATGTAAGGTGGGAGTTATTGATTTGTTTATTCCTACAGTATTACACTGTGATTCTATTTTCTAGTGCAAATTTCCCTTTAAAATTTTTCTTGTTTATTTTTACTTTTTAAATTTCCCCTTTGGATCATTTTTGAAGTAGGTTCACAGTTATCTCCATTGAACTTATAAAAAATGTTCAATTTTTTTCGTAATATATAATTTACTCTTACTTGCAATCTGATAAGGATCAAGGTCAGGTTTCTCCTACTCCGACGTGCGTGGATGATTCTTCAACACTGCTGCGATCCATTATACTATCTGTTTCTGGAAGTGATGTAATTCCACAGCTTAAGCTATCAGAGTTGTTATTAGTTTGGGCCGATCTGATTGCCGACTGGCATGCTTGGGAAGAATCTGGAGATTTGTCTGTCTTTGACTGCATTAAGGAAGCAGTTAACCTACACAGAAAGTACGAACTGGAGAATTTTATAATCAGAAAGATGCCCTCACCTCCTGCTCCGCCTGTGCCACAACAAGCAATCATTGAAGGCATTAGTGCTTTTGTCAGCAAGGCTGTTTTACAATATCCATCTGCAACATGGAGGGCTTGCTCATGCGTGCATATGCTACTGCATGTCCCGTGTCACTCACCTGAAACTGAAGGTGTGAAGCAGGCGTTGGCAATTTCTTTTAGCCAGGCTGCATTTTCTCATTTCAAAGAAATTCAAAGCAAGCCTTGTTCACTGTGGATGCCTTTGTTGCTTGTCATATCATCATGCTATTTATGTTATCCTGATACCGTGGAAGGGATTTTAGAGAAGGAAGTGAATGGAGGCTTCACAATTTGGGCATCTGCACTTGCTTTTACCTGTACTGCCCCTTTTGAACCTGGTGTGGGGGCGAAGTCGGAGATAAAATTAACAGGTGGTTGCATCATCCTTGTTTCCTACAAAACTTAATGAAAGCTCTTTTGCAATTCTACACTCTTATAGATAATAGATCTATGGTGCATGTCTTTCTAACTTGAATCCCAATCTTTTATATTTGATTAATTAAAGATGGATCCCCTCTTGTGACTGGTGAGCATACGCAGTGATTCAGAATTTTCTTCGAAGAGTCATGATGGATATGGTTTTGGTCATATTTATCTGATGATAATATTTAATAACCTGTAGTTTTCCACCTGACTGGAGTTAAATTTAAGGGTTCAGCATTTAAACCTAGAAATTTGTCTAAAGAATTTTCTTTTGTGCTGTTTGACGTTCTTGTGTAGTTTTCCTTGTTTAACACTAATAGAAATTGAGGCTTGCATGCAGCAGCTTAATACCAAGTTTTCATCCCAAACTGCTGAATATTTGTTTATTCTCACTTTTCAGTACTAACACTGGCCAAGATGGTTGAGCGGCTTCTAGGCCAAGATAATTTAGGCCGCAGTCTGATAAGGGACTGCTTTAATGCATTGATGGAAGCATCAGTACGGCTGAAAGAATTGCAGGAAGATGCAGATGATGAAGATGATAATATAGAAGCTGAAGATGATGATGGAGAAGATGATGATGATGACTTTGATGATGAGGTTTGATTTCCTTAATATCTTTTAAACATCTACTTTTTAAGAAATACCATAAGTTTGCTAAGCGACTCCATCCATTTTAAGGTGAAAATTTTACCTTTGTCTCTCGCTAAAGAGAATTCTAGCTTTGATTACAACTTGGTCTATGTCCAAAGCTCAAGTTTTAATGATTAGCTAAAGCTAAGGAATAGGAATTTTCGAGGGATTAGGCTGTCATTCAAATGCAATTCATATAATTTCTTGCATTCGTGATCTAACCACGTGCTTTTCATTAGGATTCTGAGGAGGATGAACGTGAAGAAACTGAAGAAGAATTTCTAGAAAGATATGCAGAAGCAGCAAAAGCTTTGGAAAATGGCATGGTTGTTGAAGAGGGGGATGTGGAAGATCAAGAGCATGATATTGAATTGGGTAAGACTGTTTATGGATTGTTCTCTTACTCGTATACAAAACGTCATGACTTGTTGCATTCTTGTCAAAGTCATTTGGAGGCAATTTGGCGGTTAGAGAGCAAATCTATATTAGCTAAGCTCTAAAACCATGTGGATGAAAATTTCTGTCTCAGAGCCTGATGTTTCTTTCTTTGCAATTTTTCGATGACTCTATCCCTTCACTCTCGTCATGTGGCGTGGGTTTGCAGGTACTTTTGAAGAAGTGGACGAGAAGAGAGTTGTATGTTCGTTGATAGAGAGATTCAATCATTTTCTCATACGAGTGCAGGCATTCTCGCCGCAGATCATCTCAAGTTTCGTCTCCGCCTTTCCCGAGTGTAATCATTTCTTCCAACAATAGAGACGTTTCTTATCTGAAATGGTGAATGAAGAAGAAAGTATGCAACTTCGAGCATTTTAAAATTTTGCCAAAATTCCAGTCTTGGTTTGTCTAAATTATTATTGTTTTTTTTAAATTAATCATATTTAATTGGCTTGTAACAAATATGCTGTAAATTATAAAATAAAATGATACTCAACTATTACATAATTTCATCCAAGTTATTGAAAATTCAGGGCTGTTAATAACCCCTATTATCCCAACTCATGGTCATGGACGTAATTTTATCTTTTAATAAAAAATCACGGTGTAAAGAGTATCGAGATCGTACATTCTCATCAAAATTACAGAGAAGGAAACACAGAAAATAATTTCTCTGCACTATTACCTATTCTACCCCTGACCTCCTGCTGAGTGCTCATAGTCATAAGCTACATATGCCTGCAACACCAATTTCCTCAATTTTAAAATCAGATCGAACCCATTTGCGCATCCATTATCCACCTTGAGCTGTTATTCTTGCTTTACAGATAATCTCTCTGTTAAAAAGACAACAAAACATAACAAAGTTGGTAATTTATTGCAATTTGAAGGGCAGATTCAGGCAAAGATAGCATAGAAAGCAATTGACAATCCATATAGCGAACATACTTATCTGTTCGTAGGTAACAATCATTGTAGTCCCATATAGAGACATATTTAAGAAGCGAGGTCCAAACCCTCTGTAGAAACCCCACCATCCATCTTCTTTGAGGAGTGTCTTTGCTGTCTTAAGCACTGAAGGCCTTCCAACTCCATAATTATCCATAACCTTTCAGACATTAACATTATTCTCATTTAACCAAATACAATTTGTTCAACAAGTTGCTAAACTAACATAAAGCACATAACTTCTCCTTCTTACAGTTGTGAAAATGCAGTGCAATAGGCAAAAATACATACCTGTAATCGAGTCTTTACAGTATCCAAAGGAGTAGTAATAACTGAGGAACACGCACCAGCCACCATTCCTGCTGTAGCCTGAACCGTCACCATTTCCATATGAGAAGGTTTCTCATCCATGTCATCTCTGTAACCCAAGCTCCTAGAACACAAAGCACAGTGTAACATAATTTAACATTTGGATCATAATTAAGTCCTTAATCCTTATGATGATGTAGATCAATGGAACAATTAGAAAGACCTCCAAATAATGTGTTGGGCAGCACCATACACACCCCACCAAAGGGCAGATGCAGGGGACTGTGATATAGCTGTTAATCCAAAACCTCTGTACAAACCACGGAACCCTTCGGTCTTCACCACTTTGCGCACCACATCAAATGGCCCACAACAGAATGTAGTCCCAGGAAGCCCTTGCACCATTAGTCTTTGGCATATCTGAGGATTCGTTTCAGGCACAAAATTGCTTGTTCATATATATAGCTCAAGCAAGAATAGGAAAAGAAGTAATTTTTATGCTAGAATTGGCATACCACATCCAAGGGTACAAAGTATACACATGAAACTAGATTTGACAACATGCCTGCCACTGCATTTGCAATCCCAACACGCGTTGCTTCAGGCAAATCAAGCCTTTGTGTGTATTTCAACATCATATCTTTTGACATTTCAAGTGATGTCAAAGTAAGCACTCTACCAGGTATAGAACCAATTGCGGAAGTGCCAAAACCTCTAAAAAGACCTGGAATTCCATCATTCCTTACAATATGTCTGAACACAGATATTCCTTTCATGCGAGTGAATCCAAAATCAGCCACTTGCATTCTGGTCTTCACAACTGCAGTTGGATGAAGCAACCCTTGTTGAGCAGTAAAAAGTATAGCCCCAATTATGTGAAACCTTGTCTTGTCCAACCTGAATTAACCCCACTAAAATTAAGTTACAAACAAGACCAATTCAAAAGCTCGTACAAGTAAAAGAACCCCATTTGTACATCAAACAAAAACGATGAATTTAAGACATAATCCTACAACAGGAACCTGGCCCACTTGATATCGGTATCAGCAAGAGCCAGTTCTGGAGGAGTTCCGACCTCAGTTTCCACAGCCATAAATTAATAAATTCTCTCAAGTTACGGTCTTGAAATCAATGTCACTAAATGAACTTAGAGATTAAAGTGCAGATTACCGGAGAGTATCAACGAAATGTCTAGTTCCAGAATGCTAGAAGAAGGTGGCAACTGGTGCTGCCTCTGTTGCCTCGGCCGGGAAAGTGAAAAGTGTTTGTGGAGTCTATGATCTACTGTGAGGAAAGAAAAGAACAGTTTAGAAACTTCAGCAACTGTTTAAAAGGAGGGATTCGTTTCCCTCGCACGCACGCTCTCCCTACCGACTGAGAGTTTTTTGTTGGGCTTCTGCATATATTTTAAGAGCGGCGTTTTTCTTTGCACCAGAAATAGTATCGGCCCATTCCATTCCCACCCAGTGAGCACTGTCCGGTTTTAACAAAAAAAAATCCAAAAATTTAATTCGATTAATAAAATTTGTAAATATTTATCTAGAACAGATTGATAGCTCCAGATCAAATTAATAAAATATAAAATATTCATATTTTGTTTTTTTTTTTCAACGTGTGGTAAAAAATTTTCTAAATTTCAATAAAAATTTAAATTTTCATTTTCATTGGTTAATTTATTATATAAAATTTTCAAATTTCAGTTATAAAAGCAGAAAGTTCTCAATTTTCTATTGAAAAATTACGTAACTATCTAAATGTTCTTTTTTTTTTCTGTCATGCAAACGTTATAATTCACACAAGATGACCGATTAATTATCATAATAAATAAAACACATTATTTCAATAGAGAAATCAATTCAGAATAAATAAATAGATAAATAAGAAAAGAGAAGCAAATAAACTAACAATGGCTAAACACAATTCTCGTAGCAACAACTCCTCTTCCCAAAGAAAGAACAAAACTCCTTTTTTAAGCTTAACATGTCTTCCCTCTTTCCTTCTCCCTTATATTTCTCACTCTCATTAACCTTAGGCGCCTCTCATCCCCGTATGAATCGCCTGCAAACAAAAAATTTAAATATTATTTATAAGACAATAGTATATAGTAGAAAAAGAAAATCTCTCTCGTCTCTCTCCTTCCATGTAAGCTTGATTGGTGGGCATGGCACTTAATTAAATATGTTACGGTATGTCGCTGACATCAAACCCAGGTTTGTGACAACAGAAATATCCAAATCTTGGACGGAAAATCAAGAAATGGAGCATCAACGGTTAATGCAGCACATAGTACTCTGGTCCAACATGCAAACTGCCCGTTTGGTCCTTGTAGGTGGAAATCACACTGCCGCTAGATTCTGTACACGCTAAGTCCTCTTCTTGTATTTTCTTCCTTTCACCCTACAAAAATATATAACTCTTTGTTTAGTACATATTAGAAACAAGGAAGTGGTTCTATTTGTATAAACATGGCAATTCAACTTCAAAGGGAGTTCCAATCTTCCATTAAAATGAAGGCCTTGCCTTCGGAATATTGCTCTAATGGCCTTGGTTTACATGGCGATGCATGCTTGAACATCACGCTTTTGAAGTCTTTCCCTCGATCAATTAACGTTGTTTTGGTTTTGATTCTTGTCTCATCGCCAATGTTTGGAAACATTTTTGGTGCTCATTCTCCGTTGTTCTCTCCACCAAGAGTTATTGAGCCTAATTCACTACATCTGGATTTCTTGCCTTTACTCTACCGTGATTTAGCAAATGAAGGCCTTATTAAAATGGGTGATAAAGCTGTATTTATAAGCAGAGATAACGATGAAGAAGATGATCCCATTTATAATTTTCAGATCCTAAATGATAATAATGATATAGATTTTATCTCTATTTCTGAATTAGCTCAGAAAACCACAATATCTGATGAATCTTTGGACTTTGCTATTACCTATAGCTTCAATGCTGTCCAAGAATCTCAAGAACTCATTGATCGAGCCCTCAAAATAGGCGGTGTAGCAGTTATTCGATTAAGCGATCGTGATATCTCATTTGTATATAAACCACATAATTACCGAACAGTCTATTTCAGGAGGTTTAGTTCAACCATCGTTATAGCCATGAGGAAAACAGCAATGTCCAGTCATAATAATGTTATAGATTTCAGCTCACAAAGAAAACTCTTTGCATATACAAGCGAAGCAAAAAGGCAGCACTTAATAAACTAGAAGACGTACTCTTAGAACCGCCGCGAGCAGCTTCAGGTAAGTCGAGAAGATACTTAAAGGAAACAAGGTTTTTACCAGACTTAATGGGTGATTCGCTAGAGGGATATTCACGGCGTATATATATCGATGTAGGGTTGCCGGAGAAGGAAGGAGGAAGTGGCACTGGATGGTTTATAAAGAATTATCCGACAAGAAATCTTGATTTTGAGATGTATAAAATTGAGACTTTCACGGAGTCTTGGACAGGGAAGGAGTTGCCTCAAGTGGTAGAGATAGGGATTTCTGGCTGGTTAAGGAAGAATGTGAAGGAAGAAGAATATGTGGTTATGAAGGCAGAGGCGGAAGTGGTAGAAGAAATGATGGAGAGTAAAGCAATAAGGTTAGTCGATGAATTATTTATGGAATGTAAGCTAAGAGGACATGGAGCTAAAGGGAAAAATAATGGAGGTAGAAGGGCTTATTGGGAATGTCTGGCTTTGTATGGAAGGTTAAGAGATGTAGGTATTGCAGTCCATCAATGGTGGGGTTGAGAGAGAGAGAGAGAGAGAGAGAGAGAGAGAGAGAGAGAGAGAGAGAGAGAGAGAGAGCCAAAATCTATCTTCTTTTTAAATTTTCATTTGAATTTATTTATTATTAATTCTTGGAAAATTAATTATGTAGTCCCTTAAGTATGTCAAAATTATCTAAGCAGTCCCCGCTTTCCAGACAAATATGCAACTCATCCTCCACATTTGTTTCCGTCATACTAAGTGATCCTTCCATCAATTTTTTAGTGATTTTGCTGTTAACTCTTAGGGAAAGGACTAAAAGAGGTGAAAGAAAATTTTTTAAATTAACACCTTACCCTTAATGAGCCAATATATGACTTCTTGTTTCTCGTTGGATGTCAGCATGTATCTCTCCAAAACACACAAAATCTAAGGTTTGGATTTTATAAGAATGTCTTCTTCAAGCATGAATGAGACAACAATGGAAGGAAAGTATGTGAATACATATTGCAAATGTGAAAAAAAGGCTGTGATTAGGATCTCAAAGACAGTAAAGAATAGAAATAGGTTGTATTACTATTGTGTTGACAATAAGTGTGGATCGTTCCTGGGTTGGTGCAAGGCAGTTGATTCATGAGAAAGATGTGCGAGCAAAGTTAACAGTGACTATGAAGCGAGACAAAAAAATGTACCTAGAGACATGCATAAGCTGGAAGACAAGAATATGAAGACGAAGGATGAGATCTTGAAGCTGACTGAAGAGATTATGAAACTGCATACACAATTGTTATACATCGGAGGGAAGCATGAGCTATTTGTTGGCGAAATTGGGAATCAAAAGAAGTTGGTTGGCATACATTTTATACTAATTTTGATAAATTTTATATTTGTACCTGTTTTGGTGTTCAAATTGATGTGAGGTTAATACCATTCTGTTGGTTTATGGGTTAGACTGAGAAATTTTGTATAAAGGAGAAGGAAAATGATGGTTGGACATTCTCTTGGTTTAATGGGATGGGGAAGTTGGTAGTTTATTTTTAGTTATTTTAAGTGATTTTCATGTAAGTTGGAAGAGTGTTGTTGAAAAATTAATGCAATGTTCTTTTTGCAATTACGTGTCTATTGAAGTAAAAAAAATAGACAAAACACATGCAAAAAACAAGACATCTATAGATTGAAGAAAGAACTTCATTACATTTGTCATAATCTGCATCATTACACTACAAAAAGAACTAAAGACCACTAATGGGAGAACTGAGTGTTTGTTGTAACACAACTCAGAATGCCTAATTCTAATTCCCATATATATATTGATTGCAAAATATTCTCAGTTTCTAGTTATTGTAATAATTGCATAAAAAAATTTCTTCTATGCCCTTTGTCTTGAGTGAAAGTACAAAAAGGTCTTTTATTGCTGTTGTATAATGAACAAACAAAATAATGTCATCTATCCACTCTAATGTGCATCACTGGTCCCTCCATGGGTTATAGGTTTCTTGCCTTTTTTTTTTTCCCTTTTGAACACCACTCTTGCTCATCTGCATGGCCGAAAAAAAAAACATGTTGAGGCATTTCTTGAGTAAACTTTAAAAATAATAACACAATCACATTAAGGTTAGATTCATTACCTGTGAACTGGGTGAGAGAGCTTTTTCACAAGTTCTTTTATTGTGGCCAAGCTGCTTGCATATGTAGCATCTGACAGTACATGGTCTCTTTGCCCCACTAGGTGCTTCTTCACCTTCTTACCTTGTTCTTCTCTCCTTAGGTCTGCCAACCTTTCTCTTAAGAGTAGGTGGAAGGAGAATTGAAAATTTAGTCTCAATAGGGTACTCATAATTAGGTATTGGGTGCATTACCTTACTATATGCTTTCATGCACCTTGCCACTGTGTAATAATCATCAACATACTCCTTTATATTTTCCCTTTTGTATCCAAGAGCAAGGCATGCATGCTTACAAGTTCCAGAAATATTCCACCAATTACATGTGCATGTTTTCTTGCCTAAGTCTATAGGAAATGAAAGAGGCCCCTCCCTAATCTCAAACTCATCAGAGTTACTAGGCAGCATCTTACAATACCTACTTTCTTTAATCAATTTATTCAAGGCTTTCTTATAACTAGGTGTGAATCTTCCTTCCCAACTAATAGCCCTAGCATACCTCTTGTGTAACCTAACCATACATTTCTGTCTAATTTTATCTATAAACTCAATAATTGGTTTGTTACAAATGTTACCTATCCAGCCTCTGTCATATTGTTGGTGACATGATCACTTTTTGCTTCTGGCCAGAATGCATTCCTTGACCAGTTTGATAGGGGGATGCTCATCAACCATTCAGCTGGCTTGCCTTCTTGCTTGGCTGCAATGTTCTTCATATGCTCCTTGAATGCATAAGGGTAAGTGGCCTTTACAGCTAGTCAAAACTCTTGCCTCAGCATCACACCAGGGAATGGCTTCTTAAAGTTACACAGTAGATGCTGGCAGCAAAATCTGTGGTTGGAGCTTTGAAAGTGAAGTCCAACTGCCTCCAACAAACCCTTTAAAAAGAAACAAAGTAAATAAGTGAATGAATTTATTTCTTATGCATTTACATGAAATAAATGAAAATTTAAAATAGTAAATTAGTTTGCTTACCTTTTGTCTGTCAGACATAAAAGTCCATGGTTTCTCAGCACTCTCAGGTCCAATGCATTAACAGAGACAATCTAAGAAAAAGCACCATGTTGCAAAGCATTCATTTTGCACTACTACAAATGCTAAAGGGAAGACTCCCTTATTCCCATCAAGACTGGTAGCTGTGAGACAACAACCACCAAATGGACCCTTAAGGTGGCAACCGTCAAGTCCTATAAAAGGCCTCAAACCCTCTAAGAACCCAACCCTCATCGCATTAAAACACACAAACAAACTACCAAACCTAAGAGGCTCATCTTCACTGTTTCTATCTAAGGGTTGGAATTTAATGAAAGTTCTTAGATTAAACCTTTGTAGGCAGGCTATATAATCTTGTAATTTGTTGTATTATCCTCATGTGAGCTAGCAGCTTCGAATTTTGCTTCATTTTTAACTTTGTTGAGCTGCCAATATTTTGGCCCAATCCCCCACTTGTTTTTCAATTTAGCTAGCATGAGTTCAAAACTCATATTAGGGTCAGCTTCTAACTCAGCCCTCAGCTTTGATTTAACCCATTTAGTAGTTGCATTACGATTTTTATTACCTACAGGTCTAACACATGTGTGTTCTGATTATAGGGTTTTAACTACAAAAGTTACCCTATCAGGTGTAAGGGATGCATGAAACCTAAAAGGGCACCCATCATTCATGCATTTGATTGTGACTCTCTTACTATCATTTTTTATCATCTTTGTTAGGTAACCTCCCCTAACTACATAATCTCTCAAAGCATCTCTGCAACTTTTTACATATTGAGGAAGACATCTCCTACTTTAAATTCTATCTTACCATCCTCAGGACACACAAATAAACTTTTATACAAGTTCTTAAAAGGATCTACTTTACTTCTCTTTCTGATTCTCTTTATCTGCCTTCTTGCTATTTCATCATCATCAGTACTATTAGTGGCTAACCCCTCATTATCTGACTGATCACTCTATTGATCATCAAACTCAGTGTCCTCAGGTTCAACCTCCTTTCCTGTCTCACCATTTTCCACTTCTTCAAGCGTCTCACTATCCTTACTCTCATCTTCACTACCTGACAGTGAGGATTCAGAAACAAATGTCTGACTATCATTAATCATTCCCTCATCTAATTGTTCTTCTCTCTCAACTATGTTAACCCTCTCCCTAAAACAATATGGACCTTTCCTTTTCCCAACCCTGCTCATGTTTGACAAATCTATTTCTCTCACTTTAGAAGGCCTACCTCTTACTTTCCCCTTACCCAACCCTCTAACATACCCTGTATAATCAGAATTTTCTTTTAAAAGTCCATCCCATACATGTGAACCTGCCACCATTTTACCCTTTCTTTTTCTGACTTCAGCACCACCCTGCTCCTCATCTAACCTATTTACCTACTCCTCCAGCCTACTTACATCCCCCTCCAACCCATTACCTGCTCCTATAGCCCATTTACATCCTCCTCCGGCCCATTTACTTGCTCTTCTGGCCCATTAACTTGCTTCTCTATTCCTATCCCATGTAACTCATTAACCTCATCAATAACAATAGGACTACCAGGTTTACTCTCCTTAAACCCATCCTCACCCTCATTTGAATTCAAATGCATATTGATATTATTCCCTCCTTCACCCTCATTAATATTGAGAGCCTCATTCACTCCACCATGAACACTTTGTCCATCTACAACATTGGTACTCTCATTTTGTCCACTTCTTCCACCCCCCATCATTAACTCATCAACATGAAAAAAAACGTCACCTCTAATACCACTCCCTGACTCTCCAATTATTTCCACTAACGGTTGCCCTGATATCTGAGATTGAGGTTCCATATCATCTGCCACCTGACTTCCTATTTCAGGGGGCATAATAACATTCAATGGTCCTATAACTCTAGTCACCCTCAATGGCACAATAGTAGTATCTTTAAACATCTCAAACATGACATATATGTCATCATCATTCTTTATGCTAATACCCACGCCAGTCTTAACCTCCAATGCAACTGTTCCTAACCTAAATAACTTGCACACACAACCTATATGTTCCAAATAATAAAGCTTCTCAGGGTTAACATTGTAAATGAACCCCTCTTCTTCTCCATATATGACCTCAATTGTATACCACTCAGGTAATGCCATATCATGTGCTTACATAAAAAAGGACACACAGTCAGACCACAAGTGCAATGCATATCAAATAACCCTAGATACATAATTTTCAAACTATAATGCATAAAAAATAACGTAAATGAGGTTTATTACACAAAAAAAGAAAGAAAAGAAGAACATGTAAATAAGCAGAGCACCAAGATTTCCATTTGCAAAACCCTACATATTCTTCTTTCTTCTACAACTCAACTTCAATATTAAACTTATAGGATGCAAAATCACTATTTTTTAAATAAACACGCTTAATCAATGGAAAAAACCAAAAGAAAATCACTTGTCAATGAAACAGAGCACGACACACACATAAAGTTAACAATTTTACATGCTCTTACCTTCGTTATGCAGTCTGAGAAGTCAGAAAATCATTCAATGCTTTAAGAAAATAGAGAAGAATTCCTTAAAAACCTTTCAAAGGCGAGACCGGTAGTGCAATGGGGTAGTTAGGTGAAATGTCTGTTGTCAAAACGAAAGGGACGTTTCAGTCTCCCTCAACTTCAAACGAGAATGATGCTCCATTATGCTAAGGGGTGTTTTCGTCCTTTCCTTGAGAGCTAACGGAGAAATCACTACAAAATGGATGGAAGGATCACTTAGTATGACAGAAGCAAATGTGGAGAATGAACTGCATATTTTTCTGGAAAGCGGAGACTACTTAGATAATTTTAACATACTTGAGGGACTACATAATTAATTTCCCTTAATTCTTTTCTTTTTGTGTTTGGGTATTATTGTTTATAAAATAAAATTATAAATATTTAACGAATGAGCTAAAATGGAATTAATTCTCCAATTTATTGTACCTTACGCGAAAATGTGAAAAATCTTTAATTAATTCTATAAATACACCAAAATCTTTTATTTTTATACTTTGAATTTTGTCGATGTCTGACTTATAAATTATAGTTAGAATTAGAGAAATTTAGAGAATAAAATTGAGTAGATGTTCTTTAATTGTAAATCTTATATTTCCATAGAAAATCTTTACTATTAAAAATAAAAAAGGTTTGTGAGTATAATTTGAAAAAAAATATATAATAAATCTAATAAGTTTAAGATTATTTTACCATAATTTTTTAAGAAATTTTTACTGTACATTTAGAATAATTTTCATGTACTAATGAAATAGATTTATATTAGTAAAAACAAAACTTTTGAATAAAGATAGTCGGAAAAAAACAATATTTTTCCTTTTAGAAAAAAAATAATCAGATTAGAGATTTGCGATTCAACGAATGAAAACATAATATATTATGCGTAATAATAAATATGTCCAAATGAAGAATTTTTTTAATTGGAAAAATTTTATATAGACGGTCTATAATTTTATTTATGGATCAAATTTATAAAAATAAAATTTTTTATTAAAATAAAAATTCTAATTATATGTTTTAAAAAAATTAAAATAGTTTTTGAAGAATTTTTACTGTCTCAGATTCCATCTATATCCACATGTCCACTGGGAAAGAAATTTCCTCTTCAAACATGATTGGACAGTTACAGCAATCCATGGTAACCGATCGTCAGTTTAAATTCTCTATACCTGTTTTATAATCCGAAGTTAACACGATCGCGTTTTATTTTTGTTATCTTTTCACTTTCCCGCGAACCTTCTTTGTGGTAGTTCCGATGTTTATTAAATTCTCATGGGCAATTTCGGCATTTGAGATACCCGGAGCCGAAAAACGTTTCGTATTGGATGCGAATCCTTTTTGCGCTTTCTCTCTACGCCCACCAAAACCGCCTTTCAAGCTTCTTTCTATTTCTCTCGTATGGTTTCTTCCCTTAGGGTTAGGGTTTCTTAGTCGTGTCTGCGTTGAAATTTCTGCAAAACAAATGTTGCTGATAGTTTCTTGTTCTCTTTTTAAATTTTTTAATATTTCCTTGGAAGAACTTTCTAGGTCAAGCATGGCTTGATTCTGCTCTTCTCGGGTAATCCTTTTTGCATAACCTTTGCGTGTTTGCTCTTTTATTCATTGCTCCCTTTAGGGTTTCTGTTGGTGCTATTGATTGGATTAAAGTATGCTTTCTTGTCTTGTTATTTTATTCCTTGTAACGATGTGTTTCAGAGTTGAAGATTATTGACTTCGGAATTTCTGTCTGTACTTATTGGATATTTGATGTGATTGAGCTACGATGAATGAATGTATTCCATATCGAACTGGGTTGTGTTTTTTTTTGTTTCTTTTTTTATTATTATAATTTTTATTTTTTTTATGGTGTTGACCGGAGCATTCGTATACAATTAGTCTGCTACTAATTTTTAATGGTGTTGATTGATGCCTGTACAGTTTTTGGGCTGTTGTATGAGCATTTTATGCTTTGAAAATTTTCATTTAGCTATAGTATGAGATGGTTTGATGGTAAAGCTTGGTCTGGTTGTGGCTCGCATCTGTTGGGCATGTATAAATTTGTTAAATATTGATTAAACTCTTCTTAGTTGAGTGTAATTAGACCACTGCACCTTTACTTTGGTGGTTGTTTTGTGAATTTTGTATGTTTTTGGTGGTTTTTTTTTCCTTTGCCTGGTTAAGCTTCGAAGTTGGTTTCTTAGACATTGTACGCAGATTAATTTGTCCCGTTCCATCTATTTTAAACTAGAGTATTGGATTCCTTCTTTTATTATATGTTGCCATCCATTATCGTTTCAATTGAATGATGATCTGTACACGTGTGCTTAATTTTTGTATATTCTCCAGGGGTGGCAGTTCTGGAATGGAAATGTATAATGTTTCTGGACATGGAAATGCAGAAAACTATTTGGTACTTGCAATTAACAGCCTACTTTCACTTCTTTCTGTGTTCCGGCGAGACTCAATACATTTATTTGAATGGTGTCATGAAGATTTACTGGTTTCCTTTCTTTCACTTAATAATGTTATATTGTGTTTTACTTCTTAGATTCAAGGTGCTGAGATAAACCCTTTTTTGACTAATCCACTTCTTGAGCAAGTTGAAGTGATGTACAACGAAGGAGCCCCTGAGTTTTTTGTGGATCAGGGTTTGTACTATCCTACTGCCACCAATTATGGATACTACTGTACAGGTAATGTGCAAGTTCTTTTTGAATCTGTTTGGGTGATTGTGTATCCTTTTTTTCATTTGTGCTCTATTGATTGAATGTAATCAGGATTTGAATCACCCGGTGAATGGGAGGACCACCATAGGATTTTTGGTGCTGATGGTCCTGAAATCCAGTATGCGGTGGGTGAACACTCTCTCTCTCTCTCTTTTTATTTTTTGTTTAGTTTAGTTGTATCTGTTACATATGTATTTTGGCTGATTATCTGCTCTTCTCTTTGTTCTTTTGCTTGCTCAGGGTGCACAAACTGAAAGTTTACCTTATGTATATTATACACCTAGCTATGGATATGCACAGTCTCCTTATAACCCATACAATCCCTACATACCTGGTGCTATGATAGGTGTTGATGGCTCATATGTAGGAGCACAACAGTACTATGCCATCCCCCCTTATCAGGACCCTTTATCTTCACCTGGTTATGTACCTGTTGTTGTTCAATCAGATTCCATCCCAAACAATTTGACAGACCTCTTGTTAGATACTGGTGTGACATTTTTCAATAGACCTGATGGAAGAAGTTCAAAGCATGGTCTTGCTTCATCATCTGCAGCCTTCCCCAAAAACCAAACAAAACCTACTTCAAATCCGACTAATTCTGTCTCCAAGATATCAGAAGGGCCAAGAGCTAATGTTGGATCTAGCAAACAAGCCTCGACAGTTGGATCTGTTTCTTCTGGTGGTTTTTCTACTCCGGCTTCATCACGCATGTTTCAGGTAACATTTGTTTGTTGCTTAAGGATTTGCCATTTTGACTTTCTCCTTATGTACAGAACCAAATTTGTTGGGGAGACATGATTTATGAATTAAATTTCCGTAATTCTAAATTACATTTTCTGGAATGCGTTTCCAGCTGAGGTTTTGTTGTATCACTAAGTTTATTTTTTTAACATGGTTTTTTTGGTGATTTTGATGATGAATTGTTTCTACAGGGTAGAGGTGCTTCTGGATCACTTCAAGCTGTTGACAACTTTTCTAATGTGAAAGTTCTAGCCCCATCTAACCAATTAAAAGTTGCTCTCCCTGTCAATAATGGCTTTTCTGATTTTGGATCAACTACTGCTGGACGGGCTGCAGTGGATAAACTTCATTCTAAGATTCATGTTGGTAGAACTGTCAATGATGTGAATGGAGGCCCAGATGCTTTGGGTGAGCAGCATCGTGGACCTAGAACAAACAAATCAAAGAATCAACTTGCTGTTAAAGCTTACACAACAAAAGTGGGAGACAGTAATGCACAAGGAAACATTATTATATACACTGATCAGTACAACAAGGACGATTTCCCAGTTGATCATGTTGATGCTAAATTTTTTGTAATAAAGTCTTATAGTGAGGATGATGTGCACAAGAGCATCAAATATAATGTTTGGTCATCCACACCCCATGGAAACAAGAAGCTGCAGAGTGCGTATGAAGATGCACAAAAAATAGCTGCAGAAAAACTTACATCATGCCCAATATTCCTCTTCTTTTCTGTGAGTTCTATATTTAGATGCTATATTTAGATGCTTCCTTTATTTTATATATTTCTTTATTTTCTTTATTAGAAAGCATTCCTATTCTGCACATTTTAATGTGTGTCCTTTGAACTACTATGATATGTTCTCTTGTTCATGCAGGTTAATGCAAGTGGTCAATTCTGTGGTGTTGCTGAGATGATTGGCCCAGTTGACTTCCATAACGACATGGATTTTTGGCAGCAAGATAAATGGAGTGGTAGCTTTCCTGTCAAGTGGCACATCATTAAAGATGTACAAAATTCTAGCTTTAGGCACATTATATTAGAGAACAATGAGAATAAGCCAGTGACTAATAGCAGAGACACTCAAGAGGTATTTTTTAGGTTTATTTTCAATATACCTTGTCTTGGTGTGTGCAATCGCCTGTTCAAAGTTCTGTCCCTGTGTACCTTATGCAAAAGCAAAGCCTCCTTACCTCTAGTTGGCTGTTAGAACTTCTTTTCCTTGTTCTTCATACAGTGGCTTGTTTTGCTTCACTGTGTCCGAGAAATGTTTTCCTATGCATAACTAACATATTCTATGTATTATTATCTGAATGATCTGCATATTCTGTTCCATTGATTATTGCCTAATTTTGTTGTCCTTCAGAATTATGATCTTTATCTAGGCTTCTCTTTAGTTATTTTTTTCCTAACATCCTTGTCTTTTCCTGCAGATAATTTATAAACAAGGTCTAGAGATGCTGAAAATATTCAAAAACCATACATCGAAGACTTCATTACTTGATGACTTTATGTACTATGAGAATCGTCAGAGAATCATGCAGGAAGAGAAAGCCAGAGTTATATTTAAAACCTTTGAGACTCCATTCTTAGTTCCTGCATTAGATTCTGCCCACAAGTTGGATTGTCTTGTTGAGCGACCTCCTAATAAAGATGAGAAAACTATTAAGCAAAATGGTCCTAGCAGCATGAAGAAAACTGAGGCTTCTGTCACTGAGCAGGTTTCTTCAAATTCTGGTGTCACTAGGGCAAGTAATGATGTTGAAATTCCTGAGCAAAGAAGCATTGTCAAATCGGAGGATGATATTGCGTCTGTTTTGAAGATCGGTTCTCTCAGTATTAATCCAAAGCAGGCTGAACCTAAACCCACTTCTGATGTTGTTACAGTGGGGACAATGCCCATCAAAGTGGATGGATTTGGTGAACCCTCTGGTTTTCTAAGAGTTGGTAGTATCCCACTCGATCCTAGGGCACTACAGTGTGAAAAAGGTGGCAGATATGCTAAGCATCAGTCTTAATTTTGATAACATGGAAGGTTGTCATTAATTGGGATGTTGTTTGTTTGGGTATGCTCTATATTGTAGTTTTTGCAAGGCGGATCATTGTAAACGTGAGTGTTTGATGATCAATCTAGGTTATAAGGGTTGGTAAATTTGAAATTCTTGTTTTCATAAATTATTGTGATTTCTTTGCAACCCCTGCTCTGCTCTGCTCTGCTTTGCTTTGCTTGATGCAGTTCTTTTGATGTACTTGTATTGGGGGGTTATGTTCTTGCTGCCGAAGTCCAAATACAATTGTAATCTTTTTCTTCTTTCACATTATTATTATTATTATTATTATTATTATATAAAAAGGTCAAAAGAAATTTGTCAATTCTGTATCCAGTCTATTATTTATCACTTCACATGTGTCTAGTTGCAAAGGACGCCTCTCTCTGTGTAATGCATGCAGGCAGGCCGGCCGGCCAAGTTTTGTGAAATAAAAGAGCTATTTACACATCTAAAGGTGTGCCTGTGGTATTGTAATTGAATGTTTACGTTTGACAGCTGATGGTGTATATGCAGTTGTTCATGATTGGATTATATTCACGAGTTTTCTCGAAAAAAATTTATAATTTAATTTAATCCTTAAAATTTTGAAAGTAATTAAATTTATTATATTTTTAATTTATAAAATAAAATTGGATTGAATATTGATTTGTGAAGCTGGTGCTGGTGGGACATCACCAAATGGTCATAATTTCGACAAGTAACTGATAAGCGTAAATTACCCTTCTCCATTAACTTCACTCGCATGTGGCAAAACGCACGCGCGATTTTGACTTATTTTTCTCTTTGTAATTTCAGTTTGTACTTCCGCATAGTTCAGCTGCTCTCCTAGGCATCTTGCCTTATGGCCGTTAAGTGAGCTCTACGCGCCGCTCCTCTGAGCTAATCGGTGAAGTCTCCACTCAGGTATGCCAAAACCACATGCATTTGCTTCTTCTTCCTCGTCTTAGCTGCGCCACTGATATATCGAATTATTTTTATTCCACTGTTGTTGGTTGCGGTGCTTTGATGCTTTTTCTGTTCAATTTGAATTGTTCAATTTCCTCCTGTACTAAGGTGTGGCTGGCTGGATCACCTCCTTTTCAGGGAGAGGAAATGCTTGTTGGGTATTTTGGTTTGACACTGCTTCACACCCAAAAAGAAGGGAACTACGTATGAGCTAAACTTGCTCTATGGTTTTGCATGAGAGTTTTTCTCTCATTTTTGTGATCCTGCTTTTTCTTGCTCATACTGTCCTTGAAGATCGTTACATTTTCCGCTTTATCAGTCTAAATTGTTATATTTGTTTTTTTAAAGTTTCTGTTTCGTCTTTATTTCTCCGCATTCTCAAATACTTGGTCATATTCTAAGAAGGAAAGCATACAATAGAGAAAAAGGATTAATATTGAATTTGGTTTCCTCTTGACAAAAAAAAAAAAAAAGAAGGAAAGATTTTGGTTTCCCCAGGCTTCATGGAGTTTCTTGTTGGTACCCTACAGTTTTGGGTTAGTTCTTTCTTAGTTGGTTGTAGGTTCATGTGCTGCATAAGACTTTTAGGGGAAGAAATTTTTATTTTCAGCAGCACATTAGGGATCGTTTTAATAATTAAATCATGTTCATTGAACTATTTACCTTACAGGGAGAGAGAAACGGCTCAATTTGCGCACTTTGGGGTGCACCATTGGCTAACTTGTTTCCATATTTGAAAGGTGTTCTTTTGAAATGGTATGTACGTTGTATTATTCTTAAGTTTGAGGCAAACCATAGCTACTTCACTTGCACCTACTTTGTTTCCCTCTGATATCCTATATTATACACAGGATAAAAGAAAGAAATATTTGACTGGTGAGAGTTCATCAAATCCAGATATAAATGAAACAATCGTGCCAAAACCTGAAATCTTGGAGTTTGAGTTACCATCTGATGCCATGTATTCAAGGCAATTGAGGGTACATTTACCTTTCTATGAGCTTTTGAATTCATAAGCAATTATATATTGCCATCATAAAACTATTATATAGGAAGATGTGGTTTTCACTGTCTTTTGGGAGGATTCTTATGTGATGAATATTGATCTGTGTTGGTGCTATTAGGCCTTAAGCTGATTGAGTTACTGAGGAACTTGGAATTCATGTACCTGCCAATTATATCTTTTTTTTTTCTTTGGTTACTGCTATTCTTGATTTGGTTTAATTTAAATTGCATAAATTCTCTACCCTAATTAACTTACTTTTCTTGCAAAAAAAATTGAACAATTTGCATATTTTCTATTTAATTAATGTCTGCTCATTATCAAGATACCTGTTATGGAAAATATTTCCTTTGTTTTTTTTTTTTTTGCTGTAACTTAGCTTGAAATTGGTACAAGTTTTATGTGTATGCATATAATTATAATTGATGTAGACACCCTTTTACCTTTTCTCCTCAAATTTTTCAGGACAATATTGCAAGTTCATCTGGAAGCAATTTGAGATCATTTTTTACTGGAATGGGATTCTCACTGTCCCTTGTTGACAAAGTAATTGAAGAAAATGGTATGTAATGCATGAATAATTCTTTTCTTATCTGATCTTGAATTGAGCATGGATGGATATGGTGAACAGTCTCATACATATTGATTTAACACACAAAAAAAAAAAACACAATCTGCAGAAGAACATTTGGCACCTTAGGTATTACTTATGCAATTACATCCAGGGGTCATGTATAGTTTTTATCTCATTTTCATTAATTCCTTAAAGAATTGTATGACATGATTCAAAAACTTTTTCTGACAATATTGATTGATAATCTTCTCTTACATCAAGGTGAAGACAATGTTGACCTGTTATTAGAGATTCTCAGGGAATGTTCTGTAAGTAATCAATAATTTGTTGCACCATCTCTATCATTCCCTTTCTTTTATTCCCTTTTCGTTTTTTTGACAAAGATTATATATGTTCCTCAATAAGATGACACTAAAGTTGCTTTTAACTTCATATGAGAAGGTTTTGGCCTCAGAATGACACTTCTTTTTCTTTTGTTTTTATGTGATTGACTTATTTGGAAGTTTTAACTACTAATAATGGACCTGCTTTGGAATGAAATAGGGTCTTCAAAAATCAAACTCCCAGTCATCAGATTCTCTGGATTTTGATGACAAGGATGCAAGCAATCCTCCAGAATATTCCACATTTGTTGAACCAAAAGAGGTAACAAGCTGTGATCTTATCATGTTTATGTCAAATCACTTGTTTTCCTGTTCAACTCAGAGATATATGATGAGTATTTGAGGCTAAATCCTCAGGATCTGTCCAAATGTATGGAGGTTCTTCCAGTCTGCTCAATTATTATTGATCAAGTCTTCTGTCAGTACCTCCTCCACCCAATTTATCTGCAGCTGTAGAAGCATTTAACCTTGACAATATGATTATTTCCAGCTGGTGCATCTTTTTATTTAGATTTTTTCTGCAATTGTTTGTTGCATCAAGCATAAATTTTTTAATTTATGGATATCTTTTGCACATCAGGAATCATGGTCTGGATAATTGTAAGCTTTTGAAAATGAGACATTATCTTATACTAATATCGCTTTTGCTGGGTGAGCTATGCTTTAATGGTTGAAATTCCAAGCACTTACATTTATCCATTGTTTTTTTGTTCACTTGAAGTTTGGTTTTCGTTGCTGTGAACTTGTGGAAAACACTGATTTGAAGTTCAGCTGGATGATTGTTTCTCTTGGTGATTTCATACCATAGTCTAGTAGGAGATTTATTACTTCATTGGATTTTGTTAAATGTTTTGCAGGAGCCAGATTTATTTGGGATTTATGATGACAAAAGGTCATCTTTATTAAAGATGAATTTCTCTGTAGACGAGGTTGATTTTGCAATGGAAAAGCTCGGTACATAAACGTATATTTTTGGCAGCTTTTTGTGCGTGAATGCCAGAGAACACTTTGACTTTACTCACCTTATGATCGTACCTAAAACTTGTTTTTAAACAACATTTCCGAAGATTGTCTTTACTTATGATCTCTAGTAATTCTGGTACCTATACTGTCCTTATTCTGAAAGTTTGTTGATTTCGTGCCGTTACATATCAGGCAAACATGCTCCAGTTGATGAAATAGTGGACTTCATTACTGCTGCCCAGGTGGCTGCAAACTTTGACAAGGAAACAGAGGAGAAGCTTGATAATGAACCAGAAATGATAAAGGAGGTCTGTATTCCACTGTATCTTAGGATGGTAAGGGTAAAAATGATGCTTTCTTAGGGTTGCTTCGAAAGTTGGCAATTAGCATGTGTCTTTCTTGTTTGAGATTGAGATGCTTTGGCTTCTGCTGGGTTGCAGACATAATTTACTGGTTTAAAGATAGTAGTTTCTGGTACTCTGAAGTACATATACATAAGAAGTGAGAAGGAATAATTTTAGGTATCTTTTAGCGAAGTGGTTACTGATATAGCTCAATTATAGCGTCATTAGAAATTGGGTAACTATTGATTACCTTGCTTGGTGAAGAAAATCTATGATAGTTTTTGTTGCGACTGCTGGTTGATTGACCTAGAAAGGATTTCTATGCATAAAAAGTTGTCAAGATTGACTGTTAATTGCTATGGCTTATGCAGTTATATGATTGTCATTTCATTTGTGTGTGTTCTATATTGTATGTGGAATGTTAAATATTTGATTGACCATTAATTTCCAGGAAATTAGTAATGAAGCTTTGTTTGGGACTATGGAGAAAACGCTTCGCTTGCTTGAAATGGGTTTCTCCGAGAATGAAATTTCATTAGCAATTGAAAGGTTTGGTAAGTAATTATCATCATGATTTGTTGAGATACCAATTCTGCTCCACCACCATGGGCAAAGCTTATGATTAGTGCAAATTATTATTCTTTATTTATGAATTCGGTTCGACCTGCATGTGTGAGTTATTATTTTGGTAATTAAATAAAAGTAAAATAGCAAATTTAATAATAAATGTACTTAAAAAAGTTAAGAGATGTATATTATATACAGTAATATAAAGAAGTAGTAGTAGAATTTTGGTTACTTAACATTTTAATAGCATCCATTACTAAAATTTTGCCGAACACCAACTTTTATTAGCTATTAGCAACTGCTAGCAGCTATCGATTAGCACGAATAGTTAAACCAAATAGGCCTTATGTAAATAAACAAGTCTTAATTAGAATAGGACAAGGTAAAAAAAATATAATGTCACTAATTTCTAGGAAGCTACACAGATGGGCCCATTTTTCATCTCTTTGCTTCCTATATTTCTTCAGTTGAGATGTCTCCCATTTTCCCATAAGTCCTTCCCTAATTCCTCTTTGTCATCCTGTCTTGTCTAGAAAAATTATTCAGCTAAATACCATGTTCAGGCTCATATTTTCTCCACTCTTAAAATTGCAGTGTCATATAATCTAGTTTTCATACATTAAAAGACTTGACTTGTGGTGATTAAATGTGTAACATATTGTCTTTCTCACAAGGAATTCCCCTCATTTAATGTTTTCAGGTTCAGAAGTTCCGGTTTTAGAGCTAGCTAACTCGATCTGTGCAGAACAAGTTGGTGAGAAGTACATTATAAAAGATAAGGTGTTTTTCCCACTTGGTCATCGAATTTTCCAGTGCACAAGTATTATTGATTTTTCTTCTCAGTTTGAAAGCATGTTTGGACTTGATGATAAGAAAATTATTCTCCTAGGCTTGCATGTGTAAATAAAGTTACTCAAGTGAAAAGAACCACTACAAGCCAAAGCAAATGAATTAATTCTATGTTATTGTCTGACAAACTTGGTAAATGGCTGACCTATGCTATCAAATGGATATAATCTTCATACTGATTATCAATTACTTCTCATTGATGTGACACTATTTTGCTAAGTTATCAATTTTGCTGCCAAAATCATCCTGTGATATTTGATAAAGGGCCTAGTACATCTCGTGGGACGGTCTAATTCCTACTCTCAACAAATCCAAAAATATTGTTTTGCACTTTGCATGAGTAGACGCAGGGGCAGTTACACAGAGACATCGTTTTGTGTCTAAATTCAGTGGCCATGGAGAGCCTTAAAAACAATGGAACGTGCTTAATGAGCGCCTAGATGCTATCTTTTGCATTTTTTTGTGCATCTTTGTCAAGTGAACGTTCAAGGAAAGGTCAAAATAATTGTTTCAGTGCTGTTTGTTTCCTTGAGCCCAATGATGTTATGGAGAACATTCATTTTTCTCAAGTTCTTTTTTCATTTTAAGAGTTTTTATGTGCGTATATGAGTTTTTTTGGGCACAAAGCAAGAAAAGTCATTTGGTTGTTTTTTCTTGTATTGAAATATTTTTTCTAATCTCATGCAGTATTCTTCGAAATGTTCGAGAATCGGTAGCTCACATGTTGCAAGTGATTGTGCCTCCTTTAGTATGGATGTGGGTAATATACTGAAAACAGAGGATTTTGGCCAAGATTCTGTCTGTCACTTGAGCAATCAAAACATGGAGGAAGTTCAAAGAGGAAAAAGACTAAAACAGGAGTACATTGGGGACTATCCTGGTACTCTGTTTGGGAATGTTATTTTTGAGGAGGATTATCCAAAACCAGAATATACTGATGACCCAAGCTCCTATTTTGAACCTACATGGGTGGAGGAGAAACTTGATGTGGAATCGACTGGACTCAGAATTCCCGGAGCACCAAAATCCAATTCATGCAAGAGCGTCGATCGCATGGTAGCTAAACCTCCATATTTTTTCTATGGGAATGTTGATTCAGTATCTTTTGACACTTGGGGCAAAATATCTCAGTTTTTATATGCTATTGAGCCTGAATTTGTAGATATTCGGTTGTTCTCTGCATTGAGTAGGAAAGAAGGCTACGTGCACAATCTTCCTACTGAAAATAGGTTTTACATCCTTCCAAAGCCACCAATGTCCATAGAAGACGCAATGCCACATACAAAGAAGTGGTGGCCATTATGGGATACAAGGAAGCAATTAAGCTGCATCAATTTTGACACAACTGGAGTATCTCAGCTCTGTGATAGGCTTGGCAGGATGCTAAGTGATTCTCGAGGTGTGCTTTCATTTGAGCGAAAGAGAGACATTCTTCATCATTGCCAGAAATTAAATCTTATGTGGGTTGGTCCTCACGAAGTGAGCCCTATAGAACCAGAATATTTGGAACTCATTCTAGGCTACCCATTGAATCACTCTGAAGCTAGTGAGAGTAGTTTAATAGAAAGGCTTCATTCACTCAGATATAGCTTCCAGATAGATGCTCTTGGGTATCATCTCTCTGTATTGAAGTCCATGTTTCCAGAAGGAATAACAATGTTATCACTTTTCACTGGTATAGGTGGGGCAGAAGTTGCTTTGCACCGCCTCGGGATCCATATGAAGGGTGTTGTCTCAGTAGAAACTTCTGAAACAAAGCGGAGGATCCTAAGACGGTGGTGGCACAGTAGTGAACAAACTGGGGAACTAGTGCAGATAGAAGACATTCAAAAGCTAACGAGTAATAAGATTGACAGACTGATAGAGAAGTTTGGTGGTTTTGACTTCATCATCTGTCAGAGTCCATGCACATTTTCTTCAAGAAGTCCTAAAATTGGACCAGATAGTATTTCACCATCTGCTTTTGACTTTTCATTGTTTTATGAGTTTGTTCGTGTTCTGCAGCGTGTAAGGAGTCTGCTACAAAGAAAGAGGTAACTTATTTCTCCCTTGGTGAAAAAGGTAACCAAATTTTCCCATGTAATATTGTTCCTGTATATCAGAATTTAATAAGGATCATGAACGCAGTTCTTCTCTTGATATTTAATGACTAGTAAGACATGATTGCACAAGATTTTTAGCTTCTTGTTCTTTATTTTCTGTTCAGGTGACCTAATGCATTTGTTATTCTTTTGTCTTACTGTTTTATAAAGGCAGCTTTCAATATCTGCCGTTACAATTAAAGGCGATTATACGGTGATATGTATGTACAAGGTTAATGATCTGCTTAGCACAACATTGGCTTGTATTTTCTATAATTGGTCTTCAAAACCTTGCAGAATGATACTATTTCATTGATGCAATCGGTTATTTGGATAAAGCTATCAGTCCGTCTTGCTTAAACTGATAACCTGCCCATTTATTTGGACTTGTGTAAATGATTTATGGGCTTTGATTAACTAAGGAAAGCTGGCCTTCGTAGGCCCGACTTGTATTCTTTAAAATCCATGTCACGCTGTCGCCGAGTCGCCATGAATGATGGGAAAAAAAAATGAAAAAGATAAAAAAATTTTCTATTGTAGAAAATGCCAGTAAGTGATGATATCGAAAGAGGGTAAGACTCAAGTTTGTGGGTTTCGTCATTTCATTTGTGCTACACAAAATCATTATGGGATAGACAATTACTGCATATAATTAAATTTAAAATTAGAAATCAAATCTTTTCATGCTAATATTCAACTTCTTACTTAAAATATTTAAATTATTTTCGCTCGAACTGATTTTGGCCGAATGAAATATCTAATTCTTTCAATATAATTCTCATTTTTTATCCCTTTTTTTAATAAAAAGAACGGCAACATTGTTTTTGCTCAGACTTCAATGTTTAATCGATGGCTTCAAAGTACCCGTAATAATAATAATAATAAAAGGAAATAAATCACTTTTCTTCAGACCTAATACTCCTTTTGAAAGCAAGTTGCTTTGTTGGAGGTTCATGAATATAGATTGTATAATGGATAGGCAATGACAACTTCTTTCTCTTCCTAAAATATGGTATTTGGATATTTGATTATCACTTCTCTGCTTATATCATGCCAAAATGAGGCACTTTCTTTTTTCGGGATAAAAACATGTAGAGAGGTTGTCTCCAAGGTGAAAAATTCTGAAGTAATCTGTATTTGATACGCATACATAGATAATCAAATCTATAAGAGTATCTATTCAACCAAATGCACCACCATAAATTGCACTGCTACTTGTTTTGTTCTCTAATAATGATACGGTATATATACAGAGGATATATTTGTTTATTTGCGGATAAATTAAAGAGCAAGAAGCAATTTGACGAGGGCACTGTAGAGATCAATGAAGCTACTCGGTTGCTTCTCTCAAGGCCAGCTTGTCATAGTCTGGCATCCTCTCTCTCATTACACCCATAGACATGACAGACGCTCTTTTGTCAGCTTTCTCTGTGTCTCTCCCCTCTAAAGCGAGATAAAAGAACGAAAAAGACAATTGCTTTCTTTTGCATTTCCAATTCTTTGAGTTGGGTAAGTGTCCTACATTTTTATCTACTTTGAATCTTTGAACTTTCCATGTACTGCATTTTTTCTTCTCTACCTTGATTCTTAGCTCTTCTGGGATTCCTTTATAACTCTACTTTTGTTTTTCTCCGCGGCGAAGCATTAGCAGCAATGTTCCTTTCATTTTCTTTTTACCTACTTTTTAAATGGGCATCAAATCTATAGTCCCTCTTTCTTCAGGTCTATATAATTAGAGCTTTCCTTGCATCCTTTCTGTGCGTCCCCATCTGCATTGTTTCAAGGTAATCTCTTTTCACTAGTAAAATGCTTGTTTAATTAGCAGCTTAACCATTAAATGCTTTTGTACTTTCTACATTATTACTATTTTCTTTTGGGCTCTTGTTTGCATATGAGGCTTAACTTCTATCCTTGTCATCGACGTATACAATGGTCTACTCTAGCGTTTTTAGATTCTGGGTATTGCTTTAATGACCACGATACAGATTTTTATTTCTCCTTCAATGCAAACCTTATTTGCCGCCGAAACATTTGACATAAATGCAGAATCTTTGTTGAAAATTATGCGCTTTGGTATCATAGTTGAAGCATAGAAGAGAGTGCTTTTATTCCTAATTTCCTAAGGAATTATGGAAGAGGGCTTTGTACCATTTCAAGGAATCAAGAATGATCTCAAAGGGAGATTGGTGTGTTACAAGCAGGATTGGACAGGTGGTTTGAGGGCAGGCTTCAGGTGCATCTTTTACTTGCCATATGATTTTGCAATATTTATACCATACTATAGGATTGTGTCATGAACGTGGTTCGATATTAAAGTTTAAGCTGTTTTAGTTCTATTGTTGTGGACTTTAGTCTTAAATGATTATGCTAACTTTTTATCTTGTTCCTATTTCTCTTAGGATTTTGGCACCCTCCACATACATATTTTTTGCATCAGCAATTCCAGTTATTTCATTTGGAGAACAACTGGATAGAGAAACAGGTAATTTACATAATCGTAATTTATTTAAGGTGGTTATTATTCTTCTTTATTTAGTGCCTTCCTCCCTCACAATTTTAGTGGTTATTCTTCTTTATTTGTGTTTTTAAGTGTATAATTTAACTTCTTGTGATTTTTCCTTTATTTTGGTAGATGGGGTTCTCACGGCAGTTCAAACATTGGCTTCTACTGCACTATGCGGAATTATACATTCCATTATGGGAGGTCAGCCTTTGCTGATCCTTGGAGTGGCAGAGCCCACCGTAATTATGTACACATTCATGTTCAATTTTGCTAAAAGTAGATCTGATTTGGGATCGAAACTCTTCCTGGCATGGACTGGATGGTATATAATCTTATATTTTCCCTGCAAATGAATCAATTTTCTGTGTCTTGTGTTTTAATGTTTAATTTTCTGCTTTTGTTGTTGTTTCACACTTAACAGTCTGCTGCATTTAAATGGCTGTTTGGAAGTGCAGGGTGTGTGTTTGGACGGCGCTTTTGTTGTTTCTACTGGCTATCTTGGGAGCTTGTTCCATTATCAATAGGTTTACTCGTATTGCAGGAGAACTGTTTGGCCTTTTGATTGCCATGCTTTTCATGCAAGAAGCTATCAGAGTAAGAATGCAAGCATTGATCCTTTCTTTTCACTCCCATCTGTAATTGGCTAACCAAAGGATACAGCTAATATCACTTTTCTCAATTCATTGCATATGATTTTGCAAAAAATAGTTGTATACATCACATGGATAAGATTTTGATGGCTTTAATTGCTGGTTTGTCTAGTTCCATATTTTGATTTTTATTTTTGGTTTTGCCAGGGACTTATTAATGAATTTCGCATACCTGAAAGAGAAAATCCGAAGTCAATTCAGTTTGAATCCTCATGGAGATTCGCAAATGGAATGTTTGCTTTAGTTCTTTCATTTGGACTTCTGCTGACTGCACTAAGAAGCAGAAAAGCAAGGTCTTGGCGCTATGGTTCTGGTAGGTGTGTTGAATTTTTTTGCTAAGCTATTGCAGTCAAACAACCATGACTTTGTAATAGCTGATAATCATTATTTACAATAGTTATTATTACTTTCTCACAGGATCTCTTCAAGGCTTCATAGCAGATTATGGTGTACCATTGATGGTGCTGGTTTGGACAGCTGTTTCCTATATTCCATCAAAAAGTATTCCAAAAGGAATTCCAAGGCGTCTTTTCAGTCCAAATCCATGGTCAACAGGCGCATATGAAAACTGGACGGTCATGAAGGCAAGGACAGTTAATAGAGAGCTATCTTTTTTCCTTCTATGTTTTCTAATTATCCTGTCTTTTAGAACCAAATGTATCATTAATTGCTTATGCATTAAACTGACAGGATATGCTAAACGTACCAGTTCTCTATATAGTTGGAGCTTTCATTCCGGCAACAATGATTGCAGTGCTCTATTATTTTGACCACAGTGTAGCGTCACAGCTTGCTCAACAGAAAGAATTTAACTTGAGAAAGCCTCCTTCTTTCCACTATGATTTACTTCTTTTAGGATTCATGGTACACCATGGACCTCTCTGTTTGGCACTATATGGTTGGAAAATATGGAATTGTCAAATATCTGAAATTATGTGATGGTGTGGCAGGTCATCTTATGTGGTCTTATTGGGATCCCTCCATCAAATGGTGTCATTCCACAGTCTCCCATGCATACTAAGAGTTTGGCGACACTAAAGCACCTAGTATGCATACCAACTCTGAGCATATGCATTTTGTGCTTTCCCCCATTAAGTGTCGGATAAGAGGTGGGGCATCTGTATTGTTTAGTATTAAAAACTATATGTTGTGCAGTTACTTCGTAATCGACTTGTAGCAATTGCACTCAAATGTATGAGTGATAATTCAAGCTTGGGACAAGTGTATGAAAGCATGCAAGAAGCCTATCAACAGATGCAGACCCCATTGGTTTATCAGGAGCCTTCTGCTCAGGTACGTCAACTTCTTATTTGTGTTTCAGGTGCTCTATACATTAAAAGAGGTTACTTTTGGTGATCAAATTGTATCCATTATGCAATTCAAATTCAGGCATTTGGGACAGGAAGCCACCAATTCTTTGTTCAATGATAAATAACAAGATTTTATATAGTGGCTTATGCAAATCTCAGATGACTGCATTTAGATTTACATTCTGCAGTGAATTATTCAATATTTTTGTGCTTTTCCTTTTAAGTTGATAACGTTGATGTGGGACTTGAGTATTAACTAACTTTTACTCGTGTGAGCAGGGATTAAAGGAATTGAAAGATTCAATGATTAGGATGGTCTCAAGCATGGGGAGTATTGATGCGCCGGTTGATGAGACATTATTTGATGTTGAAAAGGAGATTGATGATTTATTACCCGTTGAGGTGAAAGAGCAGCGGCTAAGTAATTTGCTTCAGGCTATAATGGTAGGGGGATGTGTTGCAGCCATGCCTTTCATAAAAAAGATCCCGACCTCAGTTCTCTGGGGCTATTTTGCATTCATGGCCATTGAAAGCCTACCCGGTAACCAGTTCTGGGAGCGGATATTATTGCTTTTCACTGCACCGAGCAGGAGATACAGGTAGCCAACTCACTCCTTTTTCTTCTTTGTCTCTTACCTTGCCTATGTTGATAATTTCTGGGGAGATTACGTGAATTCTATGATTTTATTTTCCTTTTTCAGAGTGCTGGAGGAATACCATGCCACTTTTTTAGAGACTGTGCCTTTCAAGACAATTGCAATATTTACAATCTTTCAGACTACGTACTTGCTTGTCTGTTTTGGCATTACATGGATTCCAATTGCTGGGGTTCTTTTTCCTTTAATGATCATGCTTCTGGTACCTGTGAGACAATACATTTTGCCCAAGTTTTTCAAAGGAGCTCACCTTCAGGATCTGGATGCTGCAGAATACGAAGAGGCTCCAGCTATGTCTTTCAATCTAGCAACTGTAAGTTTTGACTTTAATATTTTTTTTTTTAAACTTTGGTCTCTGCATATTCTTAAAAAGCTCACTTGCACGCATATTGTTGGTTGATACAAGTTACATGCCATTTGGGAATCATCTTTTCTTGGAATTTTGATTGTCTGATACCAGGAGGTAGAGATGAGTAGATCAGCATCATTTGCAGACGATGGAGAAATTTTAGATGGGATGATCACTCGGAGCAGATGCGAGATAAAAAGCATCCGTAGCCCCAGGGTAACAAGCTCCACTTCTACACCATCCAGAGAATGCAAGATCATTCAGAGCCCACGGTTTTCAGATAAGGTGTTTAGCCCTCGAGTGAATGAACTGAGAAGGCAGCTAAGTCCTCGTCAAGGCGGAAGAGGACCATCTAATTTGGGAAAAAGTGGTTAGTTGCCAGACATTGGTGGTCTTTGTTATTCATTAACCGGCAAGAAGGAATTATTGTCGAGGATAGTGTAATGAATACGTAGGAAACTTGTAATGGGAATTCAAATCGTTCTTTCGTTGTTAATATGGGATGGTAATTGTAAAATGTCCACCAAACACCAACAAATTTGTAATCAGAAAAGCCAGCGAGCTAAGAAATTCAAATTTCATGTTATTTCCACCTTACTCTCGAGTGTTTGCATGAGTAGACATGGATATTCTTCAACTTCAAAGAATGCTTCTCAATTATAAATATATATATATATACACACACATTAGTGTTAGAAGCCGCGCGATCAGCGGAGTAATATTAAATGATAAAATAATTTTTTTTATAACTTAGATCCAAACACAATACAAATTAAAAGGTTGACATGAACATGACACATTTAACCCGCTTAATATCATAACTGATTAAGTGAGCCGTGTTGATTCATGTACAACTTGTGTAACCCGTATATCGTAAATAAGTTAAGTGGATATGTTGTACGACCCATTTAACTTGATTATAACATTTTTAACTTTTAGTCTATTTAACTCAAAACATATTTAAAAATAAATTCACACGTAAAATATATAAATTCTTCGAGATTCATAATTAAAATAAAAAAGTAATATAATAATAAAATTTATATAAGTTTTAGTTGGAATATTCATATCTAACACTAAAAATATCTCTTTACTCTTAAATAAATAGGTCACTTGCTTAACTCGCATTAATATGCGACATAATACGTTTATATTCGAGTCTAAATGGGTAACCTATTTATGACACGAACTCGTTTAATCTCAACTCTAATCCATCTAATCCATTTATTTTGAGTGTTAGGTAAATTGTGTTCGCATGTCGTGACCCATTTTGACATCCTTAATATAACCTGCATAAAAAAATGCACACACATTATTAATGTACTTTTCAACATATAATAATTTTAAGAATTTAACTAATTATATTGAAATAAAAAATTAGTTATTTTTTATTTTATGTTTATAATTTATTATAAATGATTGCTTATTTATTTGGAATATTAATTTATTATATTTATTTAGTGTAGTGTATTTGGATCTCCTAATTTTTTAAAAAATTATCGTATCGTGTACGTTGTTCTATGAAGTGATGAAGTGTTTTTTAAGTTTATTTTTATTTTTTTATTAATGAATAATCATAAAAACTAAGAAGGGACTAAATTTTTTTTGAAAAATTTTTTGTTACTTTTTTGGATACAAAAGAAAAATAAAATCAATTTTTCTCTACAAACTTATTTTATAGTTTTTTATTTTCCTTCTAATTTGAAGAGAAAATTATCAGAATTCTTTTCCCTTATATTCCTTTCTTATTTCTAAATAAAATATACTTATTAATATTAATTTAGTTTTTTTTCTCCTATATGATATTATTTGAAAATATAATTGCTTTTTTCTCTTACAATCCATGATATGCAGAATAATATTAAAAAATAGAATAATATTTTATAACATCATTCAAAAATAGTAAAATTATATAATAAAATAATAAATTGTATCTTATTGAAATATATGAAAAGTTGTGATACTAAGATATGTCTTTTTAAATATCATGCGGAGTTTTTTCATAAGATATGCTATAGTAAAAGCCATAAATAGTATGACCTACATAAAAAAAAACATATCCACTATTAATATATTTTTCAATAGTTATAATAATTTTGAGTATTTAATTAATTATATTGAAATAAAAAATTAAATATTTTTTTATCTTCTGTTTATGATTTATTATAAATAATTGTTAATTTATCTGAAATATTAATGCATTGCTTATTTAGTATCGTGTGTCTTGAGTATATGAATATCCTACTTTTTAAAAATTATCGTATCCATATACTTTTGTATCCCGTGTCTCGATGCAACTTAACTCTTGGTACATAAAACTACTATTTACATCAAGCTAATTTACACCAAATTAATTAATCAAGGTTTTTTTTTCTATTATCAATAAAAACATATTTTTTTTAATTTGCTTTTGTCATTAAAATAAAAAATTAATTATTTTTATTTTATATTTATGATTTATTATACATGATTGTTTATTCATTTGATATATTAATGTATTACTTATTTAATATACTATTTTCTAAATGTATGGATGTCTTACCTTTTTTAAAAATTATCATATTTTGTTTCCATGCAACATAGCTTCTGGTATATGAAATTAATTTATAAATCAAGCTAATTAACCAAGATTTTTTATTTTTAGTAAGAAATGAGGTGTTTCTTTTTTTTTTAATTTGATTTTGTGTCATTGAAATAAAAATTAAGTTTTTTTTATTTATTTTGTGTTTATAATTTATTATAAATAATTATTTATTTATTTAAGATATTAATGTATTACTATAATACCCTGAAATTTTTATTTCGAAACATTTCCATTTAAATTTAAATTATAAATTATTAGCCAATAATATTACGCCACGTAATATTATGGGGATCGAAAATCATTTTGGTTCGCCCGAAAATTTATTGAATAACCGTCAA
>CANUEX010063092.1:0-38455 GCA_948099535.1 Jatropha multifida | reverse complement strand
AAGTGGGAGAACCTTCAACTAAAGGCAAAGAGAAAGTGCAAGATTAAAGCTTTCTAAGCTTATTTAAGCTTGCCTTTAAGGTTAGTGCAATAATATTTCCATCCTTCTTTCAATTTCTTTAAGTTTGCAATTTTTAGGTTTTGTATGATTTTGGGGAATTTTATGAATTGTGTTGAGAAGTGGATGTTTGAATGCTTTAAATTGATTTTCCATTATCCTTAAGCATGGGAGAATGCTTAAAAAGGAGGGGAAAACACTCCTTCCCCTTTTACCAAGAGAGGCCGAATCCTCCCTAAGAGGGAGAGCCTTGATTTTGTTCATGCTTTTGAAGCCATTGAATCTTAATGAGTTTTTAGATGGATTTCATTTAAATAAATGTAATTAATGAGATTGATGGTTATATAAGTATTACTATTTGACTATATTTATGGTGTATGAATGTTAATGAATATTCTTTTGAATGAATGGTAAATTAGCATGATAGGACTTATTTGAATGGATACATACATTTAGAAGTGCTGTGTGATTTTGAGTTGATTGGAGTTTTGGGGATTGGAGGAGAATTTATATTGAAAGTATATATGTTTTCTTTGTGTGGCAAGTCAATTTTTAGGGGAAACTCTTGCGAATTTTTCGTAGGAATTTTCTTAAATATTACTTTTAAATATTAATTACTTACCTTTTTATGGAAACCTAGATACTTTCAATATATGATCTAGAGTTATTAAGTAAGATAAGACGGTGCTCTGGCACTGAATGTGGCATTTGTCGTTTGGTCCTCCAGGATTGGGCGATGGGTGTTACATTTTATGCTCCAGACAGTGGGTGTGCCACCTGGTACGACGTGATCCCATTCCCACATTTATATATGGTATAGACATGATAATAACATTAGCAGGAAAAAGTAGTGACATCAAGGTCTTCCCTAAATAAATTAAACCCATTAATAATCCATTAAGCAATAAGAAAATTAATAAGTGCAACAGATATATATGTACCAATTAACAAAAAGTGAGCCTTGTCAACATATTTTAATGCATAAAACATCTAAACATCTAAATATTTTACTAATTAACAAAAAGCAACCATCTAAAGTAATCATCTAACTATCTCAGTGATTCATTTTTTCCATCTAATTCTTAAGCTGTGGGAGTTTAATATCATCGTGACATAAATCTTTCAACGAAGTGCTCATTATCCTTCAAAAAGTCAAGTGCCTCCATACTTTTCCACTTATCTATTCCCAACTATTCAGTTCTGTTGTAATTTTGGTTGCTAAATAAATGCGTTTGCTACTATTTGTAATTGCTCTTGCGATTTCTTTCATTGATGTAGTCATGCACTTCCATTATGTCAGTAGCAACAATGTCATACTTTTTTCTTTTAGTTCCTGTAGAAGTCTCTTTTAATTGTCTAGAAACTAATGAGGCATTATTAGTTGGTGATGGTGCATTGAAGTTAGAGAAATAATCTATTTGATCAAATGAATTTTCAGTATTCATTTGCATTTCATCAGTATCATTGATGCTTACATCTCCTTCTGCTTACCACCTATGAACCTTTTCCTTTGCACTTTTAGCACCATCCCCATTTGCTATATCGTTTTCAAACAACTCATGAGAATTATACAAAACATAGAGTTCCTTATCATGTACCAACTTATAATCGGGTTTCACCTATATTAAAAAATTCATGTCAAGTCAAGAGTTGAGTTATATGATAAGTTAGGTGGATAAGTTGGACATAGATTTTAGTGTCTAATAGACTAATACATGCTAGTTGATTATAACAGAAAAAGATAGTAGTAAACTTAGATAGTGCTTCTAGTTATAGGATGAAGTGTAAATGAGTTTTTATGATCATAAAACTTGAGAAAATGCTCTTGTACTTCATAAAACTCTATACTATGACAAAATATATTTTACTGGATAGATGAGTAGCAATTTCCTATTGTCTGCTCTTAACATTGACAAGTTTATTGATAATAGTAAATTATCACATGCATACTACTTTATATGGTTATGGTCAATTGATAGTACAAAATTAGATGCATTGGTGGTTAATGCATGACACCAAAGTTTGTAGAATTTGGCACCTAATAGTACACAAGTCATTTTTATTAATGAAACTTTTTTTAGTACTTTTTTAATATTACTTTACATTAAGAATATCCATATAATATAATTAATGTTATTTAATTTACTTTTGAGGCATGATAGTGGAGGCATGGTAGTCGGTATTGATGACATGGACAAATGAAGAACGCAAGAAGATAATGGAAAATTGTTACAAAGCAGTACAATAATGCACATCCAAAAACCAAAGGTTACATGAGTAACATACTTGAACGACACTATTCCAAACACTTTGAGTAGCTTCAATCTTCTTTGTAATATCATTCGATCGCAAATCACTCTTTTTATCCAAAAGCTCAAAAACTAAATACATTAGTTTTTGACTAGTTTTTAATTTATTAACTATTTTTTACTTATCAACTGTCTTTCCTATCTTTTGAAATTCAATATTAAGAGAAATAATAATTGTATTTCAAGCATTCTTGTTAAATTTTTTCTCCTCCTTATTGCCTTAACTTTTTCTTCTTTTAAACGATCAAGAAGATGTTGATCAATCTCTCGTGGCCACTTGAAACACTTTTCAGTTTTTCCAATTAAAGTACTTTCAACTTCATTTTGCACTTGTGTCTCCATCTATTAATGATAACAAATAAACCAAAATATATTTAGAACACATCCAATACTTAGTTGAAATATGATTGAAAATAATGAAATCAATCAAAGAAAAAGAAAGTACATATAAGTTCTCAAATCAATTAACAAGTAAAAACAACAATGTATGTGCTCACATACAAGATTTAAATAATTCAATAATCAATCAAAATAATCTAAGAATTATTTAGATAATCTAGCCACGTTTGGCAGATATGTGATCTCTAATTTGCTTTTCTTGTCTGGCATCAGCATCTCTAGCCACTTGTGCAATATCTTGAAATTCAATGGGATTTCCTAACAAATCATGATATACTTGCAGTAAAATATCTTAATCCGAATCATACATCATAAGAAAGTTATGTAAAATGCCACAAGCAAGTACAATATCAGGCCTGGTTTCAACATCGTAACATGCTTATGTTTCACTAGCTATGATAGAAAATCTTTTTTTTAAGTACTCCCAAAGCCCTTTCTATTGTATTCCTTAATGATGCATGTTGAAGGTTGAACGATTCTCATGCATTTTTAGGAAGACGATGTGAGTACTCTTTCAAATGATATCAAGTATTTCGATAAGGGGCAATGAAACCTGATGAAACATGATCTTAAAGAATAGCCGACATCCATTAAATAAAATTTACTTATGCATAAATTAAAAAATATATTTCATTAAACACTCAACTAAAAAAATTAATGAATTCAACTGTTATTTGATTAAAATTACCTTGAGGGACTTCAAGTTTATCAAACCTAGTTAAATCATTTTCCAATATTCTTGAATCTAAAGTTGATCCTTCCCAACCCGGCAATACATAGGTGCATTTCAAATCAAAGGTGCAAGCCGCTAATATGTCCATTGTATGTATTCCTTTCCTTCCTCTATATCTGGGCACATCTCTTTTTGAAACTTTAACATGAATGTGGTTCCATCAATAGCACCGATGCAATTCTGTACAATAGAACTTAATTAATAAGAATATTAATGCAAATATGTAATACAACTTAAGATCATAACCCTAAGTTCACTAACTTGAAAGTATGAATAAAATCTTCCTCTACTATGCAAAATTTTTGAAGGACTTGTAGAACCATTGGGTTGCACCAAAAATTCTTCTTCTAATGATATAATTACTTTAAGAACTTGGTGAAAAAAATGGCTCATAGTCTCTCCACTCTGTTGGAAGAAAAAATTTAAAACATAATTTTTCTCATTATGGGCTAAATGTATAAAAATTTTGCCACTTGTTCCTCAACACTAATATAATTGTTATCTTTGAACAATTTTTTTCTTTTAAGAATATTAAGAAAAATTCTAAATGTTTGTTATGCCATTCGCAAGATATCACAAGAATTATTGTTGGTTTCTAATTCATTCACTAATTATTGCCTAACATTATAATTATTATTAAGGAAAATTGTAATTGTACCCATATGTTTTAACCAAATTAACTACTATATTCTTGTATTTTAGAAAATACACTATACACTCATGGTTTAGGTTCATTGCACTAACATGTACTTCCGTCCATTTCTTTCATTTTCAAAGAGCAATTTAATAAAATGTTTGACTACCAATTAGAGAGAATGAAATATATGTCAAAAATATCCCTTTCACTATCAACTACTTTCTTTAATTCATGCAAATTTCTTGCATTTTTTCTGAGTTTTCTTTTTTCTTTCAAAATAATCAACAACAGTAAGAGAGGCTTCCTATTGCCATTTCTCCTCCCAACTGTGGTATTCTTTTATTTTATTTTTTAGTTTGGTTAACATTGTTATTTCATAGAGTTTTAATGTTTGAAAATGTAAAAATTGGATGAAAATGTAAAAATTGGATGAAAATACATACCAGTATAACAGACCTAAACCATGTGTGTAAATAGTGCATTTTCTAAAATACAAGAGTAGAGTAGTTAATTTAGTTAAAATATAGAGATATAGTTATAATTTTCCCTTATTATTATTACTAGAGTCAAATGGTGTTCTCTCATCTCGATAAAGACGTAGCAAGAAAACTAAATATGCAACATATGCAATAAAGACTGTAATTGCATTTCTGTGAATGTCTCTCATATTTCTTGAATATTTAACATGAATATGAAAACTAATAAAATAATTCTATGGTAAATAATAATAGCAATATCCTAACACTACAAGAAAATCGCCCAATAGCAACGGATTTTTCCATTTCTAAATGACCAAAAATAATGTTAGGAGTAATTTCAGCATGCTAATGGGGTGGCCTGTCTGGAGTAGTGCCTTTGATGGGTGATTCACCAACTCCTCTCTTTAATGTGGTGGTTGATACCTCTCTTTAGCAAGAGCATGACCACTGTTAGTGCCCCCTCAGGGCCTACGAGGTAGTTGCCCCCTGAATTCTTTGGCTTAATTAGATGAAGATTCATTCTCCTCCTTAGCAGAAGACTTGCTAGTAGGAGATTGATTGACTAGTGAGTCCATCGTATCAATCTTCTTTTCGGTAACCTTCTCCATAAAAATATTCATGGTGAGCAGTAATTGGGCCATCATCTACCTCTGTTCTTTTAGCATCGCCTTCACATTAGAAGAATTAAAGACATCATAAAGAAATAGAAGTTATTTTACCTAGACATTTATTGAGATCATCAGAGGTAAGTGTAAATTCTAGGTAATTTTGAACAAGAGAGTTGATTTTCCTTTCCTCATGAGGAGACACTCCTCTTTCAGGACTTCCAAGGCCTACTCTCGAGACCCGATATCAGTTTCTTTTTTCAACAATAGAATGAGTTTTTTTAGCCATAATGGTTTCTCTCAAAACTCAGTTGAAAGATGGAATGCACAAAAGTGATTCCACTGAGTGTGCCACTAAAGATCGTTGGTTCTTTCTAGAGAAAAGAGCAATGAATCCACTGGCCAACTGCTTTGTTTGTGAAATGCGGGCATGCCAAGCGTGTGAAGTATACCATCTAAGGAATTAACATCACACTTGATCTGACTTCTAGGTTATGGATTTGGATTCACGATAAACGCTTCACTGATTGTGCAATTTAAAATAAATTTGAACAAAGAAAATTATAAAGAGAGGTTGATTGCATGAAATGTAAACAAAATTTTATTACTTGAAACGTAAATTGCTTATTCGTATTGAAAAGAGTGCTTGTAATTATAGGAAATGTAAGTAAATGGTAATTAGAAAAACTAAAGACAATGCTTTGAAATTAAATTGATTGACTCGTTAGAGAGTTTGGTTGAATTCATTGAAAATTTTGGTTGTGGCCCTAACTTGTTCTCTTTCTGTTTTTAGAGGTTCCACACGTAGTTCTCAAAAGGATTCACTGACATATGTTTCCATTACCTCATCTAGTCTCCCACCTTCCTATATGTGAGCAACTGCTTGAGGAGTGCTTATTTTGTTCAACTGCAGCCCACATTTCTTTCTCTTTCTTTTTAATTAATTAATAAAAATTAATTAATTAGTTAATTATAGAAAAATAATATTAATAGGATCCCAATTAATTAAAAAATAAAGCCCAAACCCAAAATATAAAGCCGAAATCTAGAAAACATCCAAATATATATATATATATATATGTACATACAACTAACATAGTTATAAGATCTAATAAATTGTCCCTTTTCTAACTTATGAGGATAATCGAGTTAAAAGACTTTTTAGATTATAATCGATTATAAAATATTTTCTTGTAGAGAAAGGTACTCTATCTCCCTATATATTCATTTATGCTCACAATTAGGGAAATATCATTGGTTTCTATAAGGGTTTTGTTTGTACGTAGGGTTGAAGAAATAATGGATGAAAGAATTCAACTTCTTAGGTATAGATTTTGGCCAAAAGACACCAAAATATACCTCGACTATCTTTACTTGAATATCACCAGTCAATTGTCATCGGTATTACAGAACATAGTTCTCGACTATGACTTGTACAACAATGAAGGGCCTTGTATGGTTTGGAAGCATTTTGGCAGAGTTGAATTGCATGGCCTCTAAGATCTCTACCTTTTCACCAAGTTAAAGAAAAAAACATAAATCATCAAGAGCTGAAAAATTAGTTACTACAGGCACTTGGCATAAAGAAAATATTGGAGTTCTACTTCTACTTAAAGAGATTAGATAGACTAGAGTAAAGGAAAGTTTTTCTTGTAAAAATAAAACTTCATCTAAATAACAACAACAACAACAACAATAACAAAGGCACTGGATAATAATGCATGAGTACATTTTCCATGATATAAACACTCATTTGATTTTTTGTCGTTTAAGAAAGAAAGATGCTTCTAGTTCTGGTTCTATTTTTGCTCCTTAAAGTAAGAAGAGAAAACATGATGAAGAAAGAGTTGAGAATAGTTTGGTTACAGAGGAAAGGATGGGAGATTCATCCATGAAGAGAAAAGTTGATGACTCTTATATATTTGAGATTTTGCAGCAATATTCTGATAATCAAATGACATATAGTCCATTGAAGTCTTTCTGAATCAAATGATAATCCAAGCATGCACAGAGATTAAATATGTAATTATCAATTGAGTAAAGAAATATGATTATGCTAAAAAATAAGGGAAAACCAACTTGTTTTGCACAAATTTTGACTCATATTGAAATTTAGTGATTCTTGGACTACTTCATCATCTCATTTAGCCATTGCCAGAATGACAAAAAACCTCGATACTCCATCTATATTGAAGTGATTATGCATTTCATTTAGAATTGGATTCTATTGAAACATGAATCTTACTTAAATTGATGAGAACTACTAGGAATATGGTTCCAAGTTCAAGGCTTTACGTAGTATTCTTTAGCCCAAACTGCTGAGAAGAGCAAGATCACAAATCAAGAAAAAGGGGAGCAGTCAAGAAATTACTTATGCCTTACCCATATTTATATATATGCATTGCCTAATACATAATACACTAGTCACTATATAGTGTTCCAAGCCTGGAGAAATAAAATGAGAAGTGCTTGAGAAGCCTATTGCGAATTTGTAAAGACATTATTACTGTGGGATTGTATTTTAATATTTGAATTTTAAATTATAAATGGGTTTGATTTTCAAAATGGGAGGGAAACATCATTTGTTTTTATGAGGGTCTGTTTTTGTACATTGGGTTTAAGAAATAATAGACAAAAGAATTCTAATTCCTGGTTATAGATTCTTGCCAAAAGACATTGAAGTATACTTCGACTATCTTTACCTGAATATCATCGGTCAATTGTCACTGATATTGCAGAATATAGTACCCGACTATGACTTATACAACAATGAAGGACCTTGGATGGTTTGGAAGAATTTTGGCAGAAATGAATTGCATAGCCTCCAAGATCTCTATTTCTTCACCAAGCTCAATGCAAAAAAGCCCCGGTAAATCAACGAGAGTTGAAAGATTGGTTAGTGCAAGCACTTGGCATGAAGAAAATATTTGAGTTCTACTTCTACCTAAATAGATTGGATAAATCGGAGTAAAGAATATTTTTTGTTATAGAAATAAAAATTCATCTAAATAACAAGGGCACTGGATAATGCATGAGTACAATTTCCATGATATAAACACTTAATTTGGTTTTATGTCATTTAACAAAGAAAGGCACATCTGGTTCTGGTTCTGTATTTGCTCCTAGAAGTAAGAAGAAAAAAACTTGATAAAGAAAGGGTTCATAATAGTTTAGTTTTAGAGGAAAGGATGGAAGATTTGTCCATGAAGAGAAAACTTGATGACTCTTATTTATTTGAGATTTTGCAACAGTATTTTCGATTTTGCAACAGTATTTTCATAATCAAATGACATATAGTCTGTTAAGGTCTTTTCGAATCAAATGACAATACATGCATGCATAGATATTCCGAACATATATATATCAGTTGAGTAAAGAAAATGATTATGCTAAAAAATAAAGGAAGCCCAACTTGTTTTGCGTAAATTTTGACTCACATTAAAATTCGATAATTCTTGGACTACTTTCTCGTCTCATTCAGCCATTACCAGAATGGAAAAAAATCATGTAGCTCCATCTACATTGAATTGGATGCCATTGGAGTATGAATTTTATTTAAACTGACGAGAACTTTTAAGAATATGGTTCTAAACTTAAGGCCTTAGTATACTATAGGCAAGACTATTGAGAAGATCAAGATTAGGAATCAAGAAAAAGGGGAGGAGTCAAGAAGTTACTTATACCTTATGTGTGTGTGTGTATTTTTATTGCGTGAGACATAATAGACTAGTCACTATTCAGTGTTGCAAGCCTAGAGAACTAAAATGATTAGTGCTTAAGAAGCCTATTGGGAGTTTGTAAATATGGTATTATTGTGGAATTGTATTTTAATATTTGAAATTTAAATTATAAACGGTTTTTGATTTTCAAAATGGGAGGGAAACGTTGTTGGTTTCTGAGGATTTTGTTTGTATGTAATGTTGAAGAAACAATGGATGAAAGAATTCTACTTTCTAAGTACAGATACTTGCAAAAAGACATCGAAATATATCTCGACTATCTTTACCTGAATATCACCAATCAATTATCCTCGGTATTTTAGAACATAGTACTCAACTGTGACTTGTACGACAACAAAGGCCTTAGATGGTTTGAAAGTGTTTTGGCAGAGATGAACTGCATGGCCTCCAAGATCTTTACTTCTTCACCAAGCTAAAAAAAAATCCTAAATCATCAAGAGCTGAAAGATTGGTTGGTATAGGCACTTGGCATGAAGAAAATTTTGGGGTTCTACTTCCGCTTAAACAAATTGGGTAGATTGAAATAAAGAAAAAGTGTTTTTATAGAAATAAAACTTCATCTAAATAACAACAACAAAGGCACTTGATAATGCATTAGAACAGTTTCCATGATACAAACACTCGTTTGTTTTTGTGTCATTTAAGAAAGAAAGGCACTTCTAGTTTTGGTTATGGTTCTATTTTTGCTCCTAGAAGTAAAACAAAAAACTTGATGAAGAAAGGATTAAGAATAGTTTAGTTATGGAGGAAATGATGGCAGATTCATCCATGAAGAGAAAACTTGATGACTCTTATACATTTAAGATTTTGGAGCAGCATTCTTGTAATCAAATGACATATAGTTCATTAAAGTCTTTTCAAATCAAATAACAATACAAGCGTGTACAGAGATCCCTAATATGTACTTTTCAGTTGAGTAAAAAAATATGGTTATGCTAAAAAATAAAGAAAATCCAACCCGTTTTGCACAAATTTTGACTCGCATTGAAATCTAGTGATTCTTGGCCTACTTCACCATCTCATTCAGCCATTGCCAAAATGAGAAAAACCTCGTAGCTCCATTTATATTGAAGTGATCGTGCATTTCATTCAGAATTGGATTCTATTGAAACATGAATCTTATTTAAACTTATGAGAACTTTTAGGAATATGGTTTCAGGCTTAAGGCCTTATTTAGTATGCTCTAGGTAAGACAGCAAGGAAGAGCAAGATTAGAAATCCAGAAAAGTGAAGGAGTTAACACACACACACGTATACCCCTATTATGTGTATACCCCTGATACATAATAGACTAGTCACACACACACACACACACACACACATATACCCCTATTATGTGTATACTCCTGATACATAATAGACTATATACCCCTAATACATAATAGACTAGTCATTATTTCGTTTTCCAAGCCTAGAGAACTAAAACAAGTAGTGCTTGAGAAGTCTATTAGGAGTTTGGAAAGACTATTATTGTGGGATTGTATTTTAATATTTGAATTCTAAATTATAATGGTTTTGATTTTCAAAATGGGCTAATATATTAAGCATGGCCAATTGACCAACTTAATATGGGAATAATTGTTGAACTCATTTCATAATTGTTTGATTTTAAGATTTATATTTTGGGTTTACGCTTATTGGGTATTAATTAATTGTAATCTAATTTTAATTAATTAATTAATTAATTAAAAAGAAAGAGTTAAAGAGGAAATAGGCTACAATACACTTCTCAAGTAGTTATTCACGTATAGAAGGAGGGAGACCGAATGAGGTAGTGATAGAGAGGTGTTTTAGTGGGTATACATGTGGAATGTATAAAAGGAATAAGGAAACAATTTTAAAGGACCTAACTAAATCCTTCGACAAATTCAACCAAAAAATCAACTTTTGACGAGTTAATCAATTTAATATTACAAGCCCTGTCTTTATTTTTCCAAAGCGTTATTTATTTACTTTTCATGTAATTACAAGATATTTTTTCAATTCAACCAATCAACTCTCCTTTACTATATAAGCACCGAAACTCTCTTTGACAATTTGCTTTAATCGCAAAGCTAATGAAGTCTACATCCGTGGATCCAATTCACAATCTAAAAGTCAAATTAAGCGCGCGTTATATTTTACAGTTGGTTTACTACACACACCTGACACACTTACAAATTCCATTCAAGTTGTCTGTTAGCTCGCTCGATCGTTGGTTGCTTCCCACGAGTAACCAACATTCTATAATTTGACGTCAAAAATTTAAGAGCAATCTTATTTAAAATAATAATTTAAGGGGTCAATGTCGAGAAAACATTTAAAGACTTAGTATAAAAAATTATATAATCTAACGTGGTAAATACTTATCAACGCATTATAATAATATTGAAAATTAGTTAAAAATATTAAATTTTTAACTCATAATGATAATAATAATAATAACAATAATATAAATTTTGTCTTTTAAAAATTTTATAGTTAATATGATAATTATGAAATAAAATGGTAAATTATGAAAGTCGCTAGTAATTGATGGTGGTGGCCGGTGGTGGTGAACAGTGAGTGATGGTAGTGGCTATCAATATTAATAAATTAAAAAATTATGAATTTATAAGATTATAATAAGTTTGTTGAAGTTCGAAAAATGTTTACATTCATGAAAATGGGAAGTCATTTTCATTAGAAATGAATTAATTTTCCTTTGAGCAGGAAAATATTTTCCGTTAACTTATTTTCCTAAACGACTTCAAACAATAGAAAATTATGAAAAATATTTTCCTGTAAATTATTTTACGGAAATAAATGGAGGCTAAATATATTTCGTTGGATTTAGTTGAAAAATTAAAATGAATAATTTTACTCAAATAAATTACATAAAAAATTATTGAAAATATTGCAAGTAAATGCATTTCCTAGAATTATTTAACCGGAAAATTGACATGAATAATTATACTCAAATAAATTACATCAAACATAAACATCCATTGAAATCATTTCTTTTCTTTTCTTTTTTTTTTATTTTTGTTGTTTTATATTTCTTTTCTCTAATAAAAAGTCTGAAATTTTCTTTTAGTTTCAAAATAATATTAAAAAGAAAACGAGAAAAAAAAATCAAAAAGAAAAATATAATCTAGAAAGCTAAATAAAATAAAGTCATTTGAGTAAAATAATTGATTTTGATTTTCCGATGAGAAATTCGGACTAAAATATTTGATTGTATTGAAATTTTCAATTCAAACACTAAATTGTAAATATTTTTTATTTAGACAATAAAATAGAAAATATTAAAAAGTTCTGAATTTATATTATCCCAACATACTATAATACATAATATGTTGTATTTTAAAATAATAATTAATAAAAAATAAAAATGAATTTATTGATCAGTCTATTGATATTAAAATAAATCAAGTTTCAACATCAACCTAAACTTTTAAAAAAGTAAAATAAACTATATTCAATAAAAATTGAGAATGAAAATCTAGCTAACATTAAAGAAAGTTTTTATTGATTTTTTTTTACTGAAAAGACGGCTTACTTATTATTAAAATCCATCAAAATTACATCATGAATAGAGAGTGGGTAATTTGTAGACCACTCCATTGAATCCATCGTAGAACCAAAATAGTCTGAGCTAACAAATGTACCGCTTGATTCGATGATCTTCTAGCAAAAGAAAAGGACAAAGAATGAAACTCTTCAACAAGAATTTTACAATCAAGAATAATAGAACCAATATAAGAAAAATCTTAGCCACTTATGTTTAATGCTTGGATAGCCAATTGGCTATCACCCTCCACTATCAACAGAGCCTGTTGGTACTAAGCCTTAAGCTAGCTCAACGCTTTCCTTATTCCAAGCGTTTCTGCAAATAACATGTCAGCCGCCTTGCCAAGCTGCTGAAACTTGCCACCCACACACGGACGAGTCAGCCTACTGCAGTCATCCCAGACATTGGATTATAACTCGTATCAACATTGCACTTAAAACCCAACTCTGGTGGTATCCAATGAACTACCCGACTACCGCCAATGGTCACACAGGAGTCAATAGCCCCGTTATTGTAGATTGCCATGCATGAAGAAAAGTTTGAGCTTTTCGAACCAGGGCAACCACATCAATTATTTTTTGTTCTTAGACCAACTTGCTCCTCGCGTTCGACAGTTCCCAAGCAACAACACAAGCCTCCTCTAATTGTTGTGTATTGTAGCATCCCATTAAAGTGTCAAACCAGTCTGCCGTACCATTGACAGAAGCCCACCATCCTACTGACGATGTCATCCAAAGATCTCTAGCAAAAGGACAAAAGATCAAGATGTGCAATAAAGTTTCCACATCCTGCGTGCATGTTGAACAGAAGAGAGGAGTGCGCATGTGACGAGCGCGCAACACAACATAAACTGGAAGCATATTCAGCAGCGCGTGCAATAAGAAATTCTTGATTTTCGGTGGTATGTTTGGTCCCTATACCTGCCGCCAGATTCCAGAACGAAGTCGTGGTGGTAACTGATTCCGGTCATGTAGAAGTTTATAGCCACTGCATACAGTATACACTCCTTTAGCATCATATCGCCAACACCAACGATCATGTGATTGTCTGAAACTCATAGGAATTTGCTGAATTAATTATACTTCCTGATTACTAAAAAGTTACAACAACGAATTTGTATCCCATCTTCGTGGATTATCAAGTATTAAATCTGCAACACATATATCTTCAATTCCTGTATTGTTAGGTGATAAATTGCACGGGTAATTTGGATTTAAGAGCCATGGAGTGCCATAAACTGACGAATCTTTGCCATCCCCTATTCTCCGGAAACACCCATCCTTCAAAAGTTGTTGTCTTGGGCATCGAGGAACACCATTTGTAACTTCAATTCTCACCCAACTGTGCATGTGGAAAATCAAATGCTGGAAAATAAATAGCTTTTAACAGACGACTGACTAGCAATTCCGGTCGAGAAAGAATGTTCTAGCCACTCTTTGCAAGTATTGCTAGATTGAAATGGTGAAGTAACTTAAATCCCAGACCTCCTTCGTACTTACAACGGCACAGGTTTTTCCATTAAAACCAATGGATACCCGAGCCAGTATCACCCCCTCCTCTCCACCAGAATCGATTCATCGCTTGCTCAATGGTTGTATAGGTATTGATAGGTAATAAAAACAGTCATCAAATAATTTGGAAGAGATTTAATAACTATTTTAAGCAATGCCTCCTTCCCTGCTCTAGACAAGAGTTTGCGCTTCCATCCTTGCATTTGTTGTCATACTTTATCAACTGCATAATTAAAGACTTTTTTTTTTGCTTCGACCAACCACCGCCCGAAGGCCAAGATATTTGCTTGGCTCATCAACCGTTCAAACCCACAATAAGTTTGTAACAAGATTTCTAGCCTCCTGCAGGGTGTTTCTACTATAGAAAATCTCCAATTTATTAAAATTAACTTATTGCTCAGAAGCCTCCTTATATAGCTGTAGACAATGCTTTATAAGATATGCCTTCGCTGGAATAGCCTTAAAGAAATAAAAATCATCATCTGCAAAAAACAAACGTGAAATAGGAGGAGTACGGCGAGTAATTTTAATACCACGTAACTAATTTCGGTCCTCAAAGGATTATAACGAAGATGATAATCCTTCAACAATAATAAGAAATAGATATGGTGACAAGGGATCACCTGCTGTAAACCTCTACTAGGAACAATGGGACCAAATCTCTTTCCTGCATGTCATATGTGATACAATACTGTGGTTACTATCTTCATAATTCTCGATATTCAAATTTCACTGAAACCCATTTTTTTCATTATAGCTACCAAAAATGACCACTCTATGCGATCATACGCTTTACTCATGTCAGTTTTCAAAGACACCCACCCACCCATCCTTTCCTTGCCTCTTTTTCTTCATAAAATGTACTTCAGAAGCGATCATCACATTATCAATAATATACGGGCCTGGGATAAAAGCACTCTGTGTAGGAGAAATAACAGAATGCAAACATAATCTTATTCTGGTAGCCAGCAATTTAGAAGCAATACAGTCAATGACATTACATAGAAAAATTGGGTGAAGATCAGCAACCAACTCAGGTTCCTTTTTCTTTGGGATTAATATTATATTTGTATCATTACTAACCAGAGCTGGTCGAGTAGAATTCAAAGATTGTAAAATTGCATTAGTTATATCATTCCCAACAATCAGCCAAACAGAACGGATCAAACCTGGATTTAAGTCATCTGGTCCGGGAGCTTTATCCGGATACATGCTAAAAACTGCTTCTTTGATCTTCGCCTGGATAAAAGGACGCTCAAGTATGTCCCTCATATCCTTCGAAATTTGATTCTCAACTATTTCCAATATAGTCTCCATATCACCTTGCGCTTATTTGAATAAATCGGAATAGAACTGCACAATAATCTCCGCTAGACGAGAGTTCCAAGAAACCCAATTGCCATTGTCTGCCTTAAGTCGCTGAATTGTGTTCTTTTTTCTGCGAAGATGCCATGACATGAAAAAATAAATAAAAAAGAAAGTATAATCTAAAAAGTTAAATAAAGTTAAGTTATTGACTAAAATAATTTATTTTCATTTTTCAATGAGAAATTCCGACTAAAAGTATTTAATTGTATTGAAATTATAAATTTAAACACTTAACTGTAAATGTTTTCAGTTCAAACATTAAAATAGAAAATATTAAAAAGTTCAAACACAAAATTTATATTATCCCAACATATTATAATATATAATTATATAAATATTTTAAAATAATAATTAATAAAAAATAAAAAATAAATTTATTGGTCATTATTGATACTATATAATGAAGTGAAAAAAATAAAAATATCAAAAAAGAAAGATTCGAAATACTATATAAATCATAAACAGAACATTTGAATCAATAAAATTTACATACTTAACAAACTATCCTTACACCGATTAATAAAAAGATGCATAAATATAGACATAGAATCAATAAAATTTCGTTAGGTTACGGCAGGAGGTATCTCAACTTGTTATCATATATCCTTGAACCTAGAATTATGCTTAGGCTATCCTTTCGCTTTATTATCAAGTTTCATGGCGACCTATTAACATAAAAATATTTTTAGCTATGCATTTTTCATCCTGTTCTCCAGGAGCAAAAATATTCCCATTGGCGGTGCTTACGATGAAAAAGGCAGGTGAACTCATGATCCAAAACATTGATTAATTTAATTGATCACTAATCACCTTTTTGCTTAGTTTACATAAAGTACATTCAGGATTAAGAAAAAAAAAAAAAAAGAAGAAAAGAACTTACAGAACTCTCTGTGCTCTATGTTATATTTATAGACAAAAGTCAAATCAACAAACTTCGACATCTTATTCTATATCATAACAATCAAAAATTTAAAAAAAAAAAAAGAAAAAAAGAAAACCATTAAAATCAAAATCCATTACCAAAAGCAATAAAAGAAGCAACATGGAATTACTGGTGGTGCAAGTTTAACCTCCACTTATTTAGGATAACACTGCAATGGTTGCTAAAGTGAAGTCTGTTAAAAAAAGAATAAAAGAAGAGAAAGATAGAAAAGAGATGAGGGAAAGATCGATATTATTGAATTGCAGCAAACTGGCTTTATATAGTCTTACATAACAGCAAAAGCAAGAAATCTGTAGAAAATAACTCAACAAATCAAAACAACTTGAGTATCCCTTTGTGATAGAGATTTATTAACTAATTTATTAACTGAAACAAAACAGCAAATCCCAACAATTCCTCCTTTAAACTGAAAGCTTGCAGCTTATCAGTTTACAATAGATTTAGAACAAACTCTTAAGAGTTCTCGCAACTTCAAGAAAACATCCAGCTTGAGTGGCTTAGTCATTAAATCAGCCAATTGTTCTTGTGAAACACAATGAACTAGCTCCACTGTACCTTCTTTAGTGAGCTCTCTCAGAAAATGAAAACGCACATCAATGTGCTTACTACGTCCATGCATTACTGGATTTTTTGAAAGCTTGATTATCGAACTATTGTCGCAACAAACAATAATCGTTCTATTTTGAACCAAATCCAAATTTTCCAAAACTCTTTTCAATCAGACAACTTGGCAAGCACAAGAGGTAGCTGCAATAAATTCAACTTCAGTAGTTGATAAACTAACCACCGTTTGCTTTTTTGAGGACCAAGACACTGCTCCTAAACTCAACAGAAATACATAACCCGAAGTACTTTTTCTATCTTCTAAATCTCCTGCATAATCACTGTCATTGTAACCAATAAGTTCATCATTGTAACCAATAAGTTCATCATCTCTGCCCTTTCTATAAAAAATTCAAAAATCAATTGTTCCCTTCAAATATCTCAGCACCCTCTTTGTTTCCTGTAAGTGGAGTTGAGTAGGATTCTCCATATACCTGCTAATTAGACTTACCAAAAACATCATATCGGGTCGAGTCGCTGTGAGGTACATAAGACTACCAACAATTTGTTTATAGTAAGTCTTGTCTACTTTGATACCATCCTCATCTTTCGTAAGCTTGGAACCAGGAACAATAGGATTAAGAACAGAATTGCTATTACACATACCAAACTTTTGCAAAATGTCCAAAGCATACTTCTTTTGACTGATGAAAATTCCACTTGAACTTTGTGAAATTTCCAAACCAAGAAAATAGCTCATCTTTCCAAGATCTGTCATATCAAACTCATGTTTCATGGATTTTTTGAAATTTACAAACATCAAGTCATAATTTCCTGTAAAAATGAGATCATCAACATACAAACTAACAGTAAAAACTTTACCATTTGTCTCCCTTTTGATGAATGGAGTATGTTCATAAACACATTTGGCAAAGCCTTCTTTCAAAAAATAAGCTTCTATACGACTGTATCCAGCATGTGAAGCTTGTTTAAGCCCGTAAAGAGCCTTTTTCAGCTTATACACTTTTTGCTCACCTCCTTTTTGCACATACCCACAAGGTTGATCTAAAAAAACATTCTCATTCAACTCACCGTGTAAAAATGCTGATTTCACGTCCAGTTGATAGATAGGCCACCCCTTTTGAGCGGCAAGTGCTATTACCAACCGAATCGTCTCCATTCGTGCCACAGGAGCAAATACTTCATTGTAATCTACCCTTTGTTGTTGAGCGTAGCCTTTCACGACAAGCCTGGCCTTGTATTTATTCACTTCCCCATTTTTTTCAAATTTAGTCTTATAAACCCATTTAACCCCAATTGTTTTTGCTCCTTTCGGCAAATCTATTAATTCCCATGTGTCATTCTTTTTTATTGCTACCATTTCTGCATCCATGGCTTGTTTGCAATTTTCATTTTGTACGGCATCCTCAAAATGAATAGGATCATCAGTAGTGCTTGAAAACATAACCATATCAGCTTCTCCTTCAAAAAGTCCTTCACCCATTTCATAATCTCTCATCAAGATTGGTGGGACCCTTGTTCTTCCTGGAGCAGAGTTGGAAGAAAGATCATTTACCTCTTCATCACTAGGATCAGATTCACTTTCTTCTCTTGTATTGCAAATAGGATCAACTTTTGTCTCAAGATCTGCTTCTATGTCATCATTGGGCTCCTCTTCATGATCACCCCATTCCAAAACACATCCACCAGCTTCTTCATGTGTTTTGTCCCATTCCCAACTTTTGTCTTCTTCAAACACAACATCATGGCTTACAATGATTCAATTTGAATTTGGATCATAACGATGGTTAGCCTTTGATTCATCACTTACACCCAACAAAACACAACACAAACTCTTGTTGTCCAGCTTTGTTCTTTTATTGTCTGCAACATGAACATGTGAAATGCAAACAAAAACTCTAAAATACTCAACTGAGGGTTTGACTCCACTCCATGCTTCTTCTGGTGTTTGATCCTTCACTACCAAGGTTGGACTTTGATTCAAAACATGTGTTGCCCAGTTGACAACTTTAGGCTAAAAGGTTTTTGAAATCTTCTTTTCTAAAAGCATACTACGAACCATGTTCATAATGGTCCTATCCTTCCATTCTGCGACTCCGTTTTGTTGCAGTGAGTATGCAGCTGTCAATTGTCTTTTTATACCATTTACATCACAAAAATTAGTGAAATTTTGTGATGTAAATTCACCCCCTTTGTCAGTGTGCAAGCTTTTAAGAAACTAGTTTGTTTCTTTTTCAACTTTAGCCTTAAATTTCTTGAAAACATCAAAAGCTTTTGACTTTTCAATTAAAAAATATACCCATAATTTTCTACTAAAATCGTCAATAAAAGTGAGAAAATACCTCTTATTGCTGTTGGAAATTGACGTGATTGGCCCACAAATATCAGCATGGACTAGTTGCAGAATTTTGGAAGCTCTCCAATTGCTCCTTTTTGGAAATGGATCTCTATGTTGTTTACCCACTAAACAATCTTTGCATAGCTTCAAGGGGGTCTTGAGCTGTGGTAAACCATAAACCATGTCCTTTTGTTGAAAAAGATTCAAACCTTGAAAGCTTAGGTGTCCATATCGACAACGCCAAAGTTGTGTAGTATTCTCTGTAATTGTATTGAAACAAGCAGAAACAATAGGTTGAGAAACAACATTCAAAATGAACATTCGATTAAAACACATTGTTGTGTCCATAATCAGCCCTTTATCAGAACGGTACACCTTGCATATGTTGTGCTGAAACAAAATGGCAAGACCTTTTTCTTGTAGCTGCCCAATGCTTAGCAAATTATTCTTCAGCTCAGGTACATAAAACACACTTGTGATGATCAAGCATTACTATTCCATGCATTACTAGTCTTATGTTGCCTTTGCCTTGACGATCAAGCTGGAATTATTGCCAAGTTTCACAAAATCTTTGAAATTTGTATCAAAGTCAAAGAAATATTCCTTCTTCCCACACATGTGATTGCTGCAACCGGAGTCAAGAAACCATATGTCTTCGTTGTTGGCAATATTTGGAGTTATATATGCCATCAATAACAAATCTTCTTGCGCCTCGGCAAAATTAGCCTCCTTCTGCAAACACTCCCATTGAAAATGTCCAAGCTTGTGACAGCAGAAGCATTCCACTGTTGATTTATCAAAATTTTGCCTGCCTCGTCCTCTTCCTCGGCCACCTCGTCCATTACCGTGACCTCTTCCTCCATATTGTTCTCCATGAGAAATTTTTAAGGCATGCTCTTCTTCAATTTGAAAACCCATTCGTTGTTCATGTACAAGCAAACTACTTTGCAGCTCATCAATGGTTAACATGCTTGTGTCCTTGGACTCTTCAATGGAACAAACAACATAATTGAACTTAGGAGTCATGGACCTTAAAATTTTCTCAACAACAGCAACATCTCCCTTGTCTTCACCATTTGCTTTCATTTTATTAGCAATGGAAAGAGTTCGGGCAATGTATTCATTCACAAATTCTCCATTTTTCATTTGGAGAATTTCAAACTCTTTGCAAAGAGCTTGCAGATGTGCTCGCTTAACTCGAGTTGTACCCTGATATTTTTGTTTCAACGAATCCCATATGTCCTTTGTTGTGTCCTTCTTAAGAATTATCTCCAGAACAGAAGGATCTAGTGCTTGAAATAGAAAATTCTTTGCCTTTAAGTCTTTCAACTTTTGCTCTTCAAAGGTCTTCTTTTGTACATCTGTCAGAGTCACACCTTCTGCTGCAGCAAGAACTCCATTCTCCACCAAACTCCAGTACTCTTTAGAGCGCAGAAAGTTTTCCATGAGCATTGACCAATGATCATAATGGCCATCAAATTTTGGAATGGCTGGTTGAACAAAAGAAGAGGATTATATTGTCATGTTGAAAGACAAATAAAATCTCAGAAGATTGCTACTTCTAACCTCATGAGGAGGCTCTGATACCAAATGTTAAAGAAAGAATAAAAGAAGAGAAAGATAGAAAAGAGATGAGGGAAAGATCGATATTATTGAATTGCAGCAAACTGGCTTTATATAGTTTTACATAACAGCAAAAGCTAGAAATCTGTAGAAAATAACTCAACAAATCAAAACAACTTGAGTATCCCTTAGTGATAGGGATTTATTAACTAATTTATTAACTGAAACAAAACAATAAATCCTAACAAAGTCAAGCCAATTTCAGATTTCTATATTTTATGAATTTTTGGATATTCCGGGGCTATTTATTCTAAAATTTCAAATACATATGTAAAATATCTATCCATCTCATGCTATTTATGCAAACAAACATTATTGATTTCATTTTTTTGAAAATCATAAAATTTAGAGATAAACAAATTAGAAAAATTAACTTGAATTAAAATCTATAAAAAGTAAAAATAAGAAAAATATAAAGATAAGGTACAATGATGTTTTAGTATTTTATTTACAACATATTATATAATTTAAAATTTTAAAATTAATTAAAATTTTCAAAAAGAAATCAAAAGTTTCTAAAAATAGGAAAAATAGAATACTTAACAAATAGAGTGCCACGTAAAATTTTTAGATTTTTTTTCTTCAAGATTTTATATATATATATAGTAATATTTTAAAATATTAAATTCTATAAATTAAAATATTTAATAATTTTTAAAAATAAAAATTTTAATATTTTTAATTAAATTTAAAAAAATTATTTAGAAAATATTTTCTAAGAAAAATAAAAAGGGCTGTAAATTAGCAATTATATATATATATTGATGATATGGATAATATAATCAATAAAAAAAAGTAAAAAAAGAGAAGACTAAATGATAAAATAAATCGTGAACTTTGGTCATTTTAATAATTTTAATTAATTCTTTTAATTTTTTTCAATTTTACCAATAACTTATTTTTTTTTTTTTAACAATTATAACCTCCATCCAACTTCTATTAAGAACTTGCTGATGTGGCTATTAACAGGCCCCAGGACATACCAAGTCAGCGGATGATTAGGACCGCTAAAATAGTAAGCTCCATTCATGTAAACGGCACCTCTTAAAATTTTTGCTAAATCTCTCTCCTCATTTCATCTCACTTCATCGAAGCTTTGTTTCGTATCCTCATCTTTGATTGATCTCGATCTTCTTTAATTGAGACTTTGATATGCTTGAGCTCGACTTCGATTCAAATAATAACAATAATCAGTTGCACAATGATAACCACCATATGTGACGATGTTGTCTTTTTTTTATTCATTTATCTCACTGCTGTTCGGTGGTCTTCATGGCAATTGACAACTAATTTTCTTTATCTTGATATGAAGAAATCCATTTGAAAGTATTACTCAAAGCGTGTCTCTCCTCCTTTTGACAATCGTTGTGCCTAGGTGAATCGCGTTTGCAAATTTCTTTTTTATTTTTTGTAAGATGAAGAATGGGATAATAAGTTCTTATCTTTTTCAAAGGTTAAAGATTGTTACTGTAATTCTTAGTTGGTGCAATTTTCAAAGCTCATAGCTTAATGCTTTAAATTTTGGCTTAATCTATAAAAATACCCTAACCTATGCGAGTTGTTATAGAATCACTCTAAACTGACATTTGTCCTCTTGACACCCTAAATTGAGTAGTTTATATTAATATCACCCTAAATGTAAATTTTGTTAGAATTTTGAAATAAATAATATTAAAGTGGATCCCACGAAACTACTGTTGGATTAACTTAACCCAACCTATCAAAATGTACCGTTTTGATATCAAAACACACAATTTTATTTTGATTCACTCTTCTTCTCCTTCTTCTTCCTTATCCTTCTTCTTTCTTCTGTTGGGTTTCAATTTCAAATATGCGCAGCGAAAAAATTTAATTAAAACAAATTGATTATACTAACAAGGATCCATTTAAACGAATAAAGCAATAAAATATGTTTAGAAGAATACATCTTTTACAGATTCTTCAAAACTTCAATCTATGCGGCTAAGTTGTCGCAAACCACAAGTCGTGCAAACGTCCGGCCTATAGCAGTATCCACACGAATGGACAATCAAAAAACTCTGAAATTATTTTAGAGGATTGAGAGATTAGAACGTATGATGGTGCTAGCTATCGTAGGCTCTCTATTTTGTTTTGTGGCTATGAGCAACAACTCACTCTCATGTTTAACTCCCACTGTCTATACTATTTCTTAAACCTTATATAGAAAAACCCTAGATCACAAATAAATTAATTATAATTATTTATTTAAATCTTTTTAAATAAATAAATTATAACTAAATATATATGTGCCTATTTATTTATTTAAATAATTTAAATAAATAAATCGTAATTCATATATTATTAGAATTTTCAATTTAATCAATTATATTTATTTATTTAACTATTTAAATAAATAAATCATAATTAAAATATTAGATTTATTTAATCTAAAATTTATCTTAATAAATTTTAGACATAAATGAATTAAGTCAATACTTAATCATCTAGGTAAAATTGTAATCAAATATAAATTACAATTTTATCATTAACTTCATAAAACTTATTTGTAATCAAGTCATATTTGATTCGATTTCTCATTTTCACTTTCTCATATCCATTCTTATGTGTGTAACCTTCTAGTTCCAAATATGTTGGCAACAAATATTAACTAATTAATATTGAAAGGTCAAGTACATTGTCTAGCAACATGTCAAGACTACCCAAATATCTAAAAAGTCAAAGTGGTTTGACTTAACTTTTCAGTGCATGATTTATCAGTGTAATTAATATCCCTTCATCATTAATGTTCTAATTTAGTAATTAGGCATGGAGTGTGTCTGCTTTACTAAATCATGTTAGTTCTCTAAACCTTAGCCATTGATCAGTTAAATGAAATTCCAAATCTCATTTGCTAATTTCATTCCACCTTGCGCAAAGATTTCTTAATCAATACTAGTAGAGAACAATTAGAACATTTTTCCTAATTTACCTAGGGTAATGAATCCTCTCTTAATTACACAAGTATCTCCATACAGTTTCTATTATGTCCAATTAATCGTTGCTTATTATTCATGTAATGAATAATGTAAACAAAGAATCAAAACATAGTCATCCCTATATAAGATAACTTAGTAATCTCAAGTCAAAAGATCACTTATACAACCATCACTTCAGTATTCCATAGACACAGGTAACTCTCCATATGGAATTCTCATGCAGGCCAATTCAGTGGACTTGTTTAAGTAACAAGCACCTATATATTAGTTCTAGATATCACATATATCCCAGCTTATGAGAATAGCTGCTTCCTTAAGGAAAGAACATAATATGTACCAGTCTCAAAAGCTTTAATCATCGTCAAATAATAAGGAGAACATTGACCAGGAATATTTAGAGATATTGCTTTAATGCAAATATAAAATTCATAATTATAATCACATTATAATTTATTTTGTAAAGCAATATTGTCTCATGGACTTTATCTTTTACCAAGATTCAATTAATAGAATATAAAAAATAAATAAATGTCTTTTATTAATAATCAAATATTTATTACATGAAATATTTTATAAAAAATATAACCAATCAAATTGGATATAGGGCATATAACTAACATCTTCCATTCCAGGAACACACAGTGTACTGTTTTGATACTAAAACACACCGTTTTATTTTGATTCACCCTTCTCCTTCTCCTTCTTATTTCTTCCATTCCAGGAACACAGAATGATGTGTTCTTCTCCTTCTTCTTCCTTCTCCTTCTTCTTTCTTCCATTCCAAGAACATACAATGATGGAATTTAATTACAATAGAAAAGATAGAATTCTAAACCATAAATTATAAAAGCTACAAATGATTTCCCCAACTAAATAAATAACTGCATGCAAATCAGAAAGCACAACAATCTTGCATCAATCTCGTAGTAAGGAGAAAGAAAATTAAAAAAAATTAAAATTCTTGAATCAAGAAAGCACATGAATTGAAGATGAAAGAAGAGAGAAAGAGGTGCTTAATTATCTTGAAGAAGTTAGATTGGTGGTGGACGAGAAGGAGACAGATGCACAGTTATACTTGGATTGAATTTGATACTCTCAATTGCTCGGCTAGATTCGATCGTGTTATCATCTCTAATCCAATTTCAGTTTCGCTATTCCTTATTAAGCTCAGAAAGACATTAACAATTGAGATTTTGAAGAGCTACAAATGATTCAAACAGTCAACTGATAAAAAGATGAATAGAGGGGAAGGATTCATGTTTGATTTGCAAAAGCTGCGACTCACCATCCCTAACTTTTCATAGAACTTAACTTGAAATCATATTATGTTAGGGATTTAGGCAACTGTGACTCATATTATCGCGGAGGAAGAAGAAGGATAGGAAAGAAGAAGAAGAAGAAGAAGAAGAAGAAGAAGAAGAAAGAAGAGAGGTAGAGAGGAGAGTCGCGTTAGGGATTAGAGATTTTGGAGAAAAAATGGCTTAGTAAGACCGTGAGTATGGTGTCAAAATGGTGCGTTTTGATACCTAAGATTAAGTTAACCCAACAGTAATTCTATGGGCTCCACTTTAATTTTTTTTTTGTTGAAAACCCTATAGAATTTGCATTTAGGGTGATATTAATACGAACTTTTCAATTTGGGGTACCAAGGGGACAAAGGTCAGTTTAGAGTGATTCTGCAACAACTCGCATAGTTTAGGGGTTTTTTTGTAGGCTAACCCTTAAATTTCTGTCTTTTTCGAATTGCTTGTCTTTTTTTCAATTAATTTAATAAAATTTCTTCTTGGACATAGAAATTCTCAATTCAACCTTGATTCTTAGCTTCCATTATTTCTAATGCAATTATCTGCAATGAGTAACAGTGTGCTTAGGTGGATGAATGGCCCGTGTTAATTGTTGCTGCAACTTTGCAACTTTGATTATTTAGCCAAAAGAGAAAAGTATTAACCTCAGTGGAAGACTCCAAATGTAAAAGAAAACAACTCCTTCAGAATTGCAGACGTCCAACAATGATGGAAACGAGAAGAAGATATATTAGAGGTAGGAGGTGGTGATGGTTTGGATTGATTCGGTTTGAGACTTCACACAAACTGTTCGTTGATAAAAAATTATAAAGGAATCAAATTATGAACCATATTTAAATTAAATCAAATTAATGAAAGCAGTGTAATTTGGGTTGAATGATTTTTAATAGAATATATATTCCATAAACATATTTTATATTTAATTTATTTTAAAAATTAAATAAATCCAACAAGGACATATATAGTATAGCAATTTTATCCACCTGATTTCATAATAAATCCAACTTATTTAAAGATAAATAGGTATAATACCCTATTTGTTTATTTTCTTTATAATTTCTATTTTTTTTAATTTTAACCTAATTCCATTCATAATATGTTGTCATATATTAGGCCTATTATTTAATGTTCACAGATGGATGGAAATATGTGTTTCTCTCCCTTTCACGATTCCTAGCCTTATATTCTTTATTGGCGCGTGCAGTTCACGTCGAGTTTAATATTTCGTGGGTGATGTACCAAAATTTTTAATTGTTACCTTCTTTTGTCTTATCTGTTATTATTGTTGAGGTTCATCAGTGCCTCGAAAAACATACTCTAGAAAGGAAGTCGCCGGGTCTCATGACTCACATGAAGGGCATATTGCAGTATGCCTTCTGTCCAAATGCCCATAACTATTATTGACCTTTTCCAATCAAAACTGTGGTGTGTGGATCCCACGCGTTTCAGAACCCATTTAATATAACAATTTTGCACGTGCCCACGACAACACATTCATAACAATTTTGCACGTGTCCACGACAACACATTCATCCCCCCTTTCCCTTTGTTTTCTTCTTTCCTTCTTCTAAACGACAAAACTTAATCAAAAGATTTGCTTTTTCCTTTTGTAGCACAAACTTCATTGGAAGGAAGACAATTAACAATTAGATTATTAATCTAATTAATTGCAAATAGACATATTCAAAGCATGCTATTGACAAAAAAGATAATTATATTGATTTTTTTTAATGTGTATTTCTTTTCACAATCAAGCATTTCGAAAATCAAATTCTAATATTAAGTTGATAGAATGTAAGGTAAGTTTGGTTTGTTTTTTCTAGGAAAAAATATTTATTTTGAGATTCATTGCAAAAATATTTATTTAAATATGAAAATAAAATTAAATATTAAAAAATAAAATAAAATAAAATTATTTGGATCACCATACCTTGTTTGATCTAGTATGCTTCTCATATCAAAGCAACAATAATTCAATACTAATTTTCTCACGAAAATATGTTCTAGTACTACTTCTCTCCCTGCTTTTCGTGTCTAATTTTTATATCCTATATCTATTAGTGGGACACCACTATTGATACTTAAATTTCTATTTGTCTTATCTGTTATTATTGTTGAGGTTCATCAGTGCCTCGAAAAACATACTCTAGAAAGGAAGTTGCTGGGTCTCATGACTCAGATGAAGGGCATATTGCAGTATGCCTTCGAAACCCTATTCCATAAAACATGGAACATGTTAAAGGAGGATCTAATCCTCAGGAGGAAGAAGAGATTTGTACTCCAAATACTAAACACACAGAACCTTGATGTATTTTTGTTGCTAAGCAGAACCAGGAGCAGGGAAAGTTGGCTCTTGCATCTTTTAATAATGATACTATCTCTTTCTTGATTACTGAAGCATTGAAGAAATTAAGGCTTGGACAAGTAAAAATAGAATTTTTTGGAAGTGATAGAAACTTATGTTTGAGAAATTTATATTATCTCCTATTACCTTATCACTTACCAATAAATGTGAAACCACGATTGAAGAAGTGGATTTTGCTTCCAAGAATAGCAGAGCCTGAGGGAACAGCTTTGAGGTTCCTTAGGGGACACTGATGCAATTTATGTCAAACCGGATGAGAGGTAACCTCCGTGTAAGAGGAAGGAGCAGGTGACACACCATTCTAAATTGTTATTTCAATCTAGTCGTCCCACTAGCAGGCTTCGGAGTCTTCCTTATGTCTATATTCACACAAATCCTGCAATCCATCTTAGACTATATGAATTAAAAATTGTCCGATACAACAAGTGCCCCGAGTGGTAGTTGGCTTCGAAGGCAGCCATGGTCCAGGGGAAATGTTCTCCCTTTGGTTCTTTATATATCAATAGCAGGTTCCAATTGCTCAAGTTGCAGGTAAGCTTGTTCCTCTTGCTTCTTAAATTACTTTGGAAGGCTTAAGGGATGCTGTACAGAAGCTTTATGGGTCTAGCGTTCGACAAATTGGCCAACTAAAATTTTGTAAGTCCTATTATGAAGCGACTGATAGAGAGAATTCCTGAATTTACTTTATTTTACAAGGATGGACAATCTACTATAGAACACATTCCATGTTTCATATTTATCTTAAAGGATAAAAAATTCCCGACTTTACTTTACTTTCTAGGAAGGATAGACAATCTACTATAGAACACATTGCATGTCTTATCATAAAATGTGGGGAACTGGCAAACTTGGACAATTTTTCTTATTATAAGTTTGTTGAGTTTACCTGGTACTCAATGGGTTGGGTGAGTTGACTTGCAAATTGACTTATAGCTAGCTTGTTTAACTTATTTGGAGTTGAATAGCCTGTATGGGTTATTTAGAGTAGAATGTGAGTTTGAATCGAATTTTAAAAGTGAGTTTAGTTCGAGTTTTTGGGTTGTATTGAGATTTGCTGTATCTATATCCATAATATGCAAAATTTACATATCAAAATTCATATTTTAAAAATTTATTAACAGTAGTTTTTTTTTATTCACTAGAAAGTCTAACGAGTCAAAATTTATAAAAATTTTCGTGATCAAAAGAACTCAAATTTAAAACTTCTCACTCTTTATATCAATGAAAAGATTAATCAAACTACACTTAATTAATATTTAATAGTAATTTTTTGGTTTATGCTCACTAATTAAAACAATTACATAGTAATATTTTTTGGGTGTGTTTTTATCGATGAACAACAAAGGTCAAACAATTCCTTTAAAAAAAAGAAAGTCAAACAAAAAAATAATTATTTTTAGTTTTACAAATACCTTTGATGCTTAGGCCTTTAATTAATTTCTTTGTCCTTGTTCTCGCATACGTAGTTGGTATAAAAAAATAGATTGAGGCCTTTTTAGACCTAAAAATTCGTCTGCAAAATTCTTCCAAGATTCAAGATTTTAAGACTATAAAAACAATGTTTGATCAAGGAAGAACATTTTTTGGGATTAGTTGAATGTTGACTTTTTGTTTGATTGCAAGGAAAGGTGCAAATCCATAGAGAAGAAAAAAAAATGTAATGAAGACATTTGATGAAGGTAGAAAAATATCTAAATTGATTTTAGATATATTTAGTAAAAAACACTTATTAGATATAGTCAAACAATCCTTAAACTATATTCAGAAACATATTTAGTCAAAACCATATAATTTTTCCAGTAGGTGCATTCAAATTTAGATTTTTCAAACCTTAGCTTAGGTCAACATAATTCATGTATCAAGCAATGCGGACTAAAAATTATTCAAATTACATGCTTTTTTTTAGAGATTAGATCGCCTATTTAATAGATTGCATTGGGTATATGATCCAAATAATTTAAAAATTAATTACTTGTAATTTTAAATCTCGTCGATATAACTATTTCTTATATTTTTAAAAAATTATTTAAATTGATTTAATCAAACAAGTCAAAACCAATATAATTACTATAGGATTAGAAATATGCACCACTTGACTGTATACTCCATCGTGAATTATACATACATCTCCAATTTGGTGACCGTCGTTATCGTTCTTCCCCAGAAATTATAAAGAAAATCATGAAAACACATAACATAACTTGTAAACATCCTTATAATTGTAGTAAATGCAATAGAATTCGTTATTGAGTTCAAATAAAATCCTAATTGAGTTATGATTAATTTTAATCAAATTATTGTTAAATATGTTAAAAGAAATAGAAAATAATAAAATTCCCAATATTTATAATGTATTACCATAATAACAAATTGGCCTAATGACTAAAAAAGTACGAACTTTAAAATTTTTAACAATTTTAGCCAATTTTTTTAATTGCTAAATTGATACTGCGCAGTAATTTTTTCTTAACAATTATGGCCTTCATCCATCAACCGTTACTATTATGTTGATTTAGCTACCAGTGAAACCATTGTCATGACATGTCACTTGCTGACGATGAATTTGCAAGGTATAATTGTTAAAAGAATTAGCCAAAATTATTAAAAATGCCAAAATTCAGAGTTTTTTTTCAGTTATTAGATCAAAGTTTGTTAGTTTACCAATATTAGTCAAGATTATTTATTACATACACAACAAAGAATAGCTCAATAGTAAGTGTATATACAACTTGGCAATACATTCAGATTTTTTTATTAAAATTAATTTCTAATATATAATTTATTTAGCAATAAATAATTTTATAACTTGTAATATTCAAATTTAATTTAATAAATATAGTTAAATATTTTATAAATTTTAATTATAATATTTTTTATTTTAAATGATATATTATAAAAATTTATGACTAACAATCAATATTATGCTAAAAAAATTTATTTAATTTTTGATATCAATTAATTGAAAATAATAATTATATGACACAAAATAAAAGAAGAAAAAAATCTAAAAAAAGGATTATAACTTGAAAAATTGAAATTTGCTAAACTTTACAATCAAATTATAATAAATTTCAATCACAAAGATCGGTAAAAATTTACGTTCATATATAAATTTGTCAAGAAAGATTAGTGTAAAGGTATTTGATACCATCCTTTTAAAGAAAAGAACAAGCTTAAGTAAGGTAATGCTGATGTTGAAAAGGTTCCTATAAATAATATTATCAATTTTCGAATTAAAGCGGATTTATGATTGATTAATTTTACAGCATTTGCTTTTTCTACTCTTAATATATTGATAATTTTATTGAATTTTTATATCTTTTTTAATATTTAATTATTATAACATAAATTTTGACAATTTGGAATGACTAAAAAAACTATCACTTTTTTTCTTGAAATTTATTAAAAATAATCCTGAACTTTAGCCTTTTTAACAATTTTGGTCAATTATTTTAACAATTACATCTTACAAATTTATGGTCAGCAAGTAATATGTTATGGCAAGAGTCCCGCTAATGGCCACATTAGCATAGTAGTAACGGTTAATAGACGGAGACCACGATTATTAATAAAAAATTAATTCGAGATATCAATTGTAGCAATTAAAAAAATTGGCCAAAACTGTTAAAAAAGACCAAAGTACTTGTTTTTTTAAGTTATTAAGCCTAACAAATTTATAAAGCTATGTTACTATCAGCTTTAACCAAATTGTTGTTTAATATATTATGGATATATTAATTTAATAGCAGTATAGTAAACATTAAAGACATTTATTATTATTGTTCCGAATGGATTATTTTACTTAATTATACTATATATGTTTGTTGTATATTATATATTATACACTAGGTTATATGGACTCAGACACAAAACATGGGATAGGACATGGACTCAAAATATGGTAATTTTTTCAAAAAATAGGACACAACACGCTCAAGATACGTTATACTAAAAATTCATAACTATTATTAATAAAAGGCCATAGTGTGTTTTATAAAAGAATACAACCATTACAATGATTTTAAAAGAAAAGTATTGTATTTTTAAAAGTGCACTATTAATAATAACAAAAAGCCATGAGGTGGCTTAAAGAAGTTCACAATCATTACCTAACATAAAAAATAATAATTATTGAAAAAGTACACAACTAATAATAACACGGTGCAGGGGGACCACCGCAGCTCCTCTCTTCTCGAGAATCCATACAACCCCTATCAATGTATGGATAGGTATCGAGTCAATCCCGCTTCTTCCTTTGCCAGAGGTGCCAACAATAATCCTCCCGTAAGGCCACAAAATGACTTACAAAAATGCACAACTAATAATAAAAAAACCACAAAATGACTTATAGAAGTTCACAAATGTTACCTAATACAAAAAATAATAACTATAGAAAAGTGCAAAACTAATAATAACAATGTCACAAAATAATTTACAAAAGTACACGAATAATAATAAAAAGGCTACAAAGTGGCTTATAGAAGTTCACAAACGTTACTAACACAAAAAACACTATTCAAAAAGTGTACAACTAATAATAATGTCACAAAATGACTTACAGAAATACACGATCAATAATAAAACGACACAAAGTGACTTACATAAATTACGATAGTTATCTAACACAGAAAACAATAAATATTGAAAAAGTGCATAACTAATAATAATAATACCACAAAATGACTTACAAAAATGCACGATTAATAATAAAAAGTCCATAAGTGGCTTATAAAAGTTCACAACCTTTAACCAACATAGAGAAAGAAAAACTATTAAAAAAAATTTAAAAGAGATCTTATACCTATAATTCCAATTAGAAATTCATTGGGCCCTTTAGGAACAACCCTTCCAATTGCAAGTTTTTATTTATTTTACCTAATATTAATAACTCATAATCAGGTATTGTTAACTAAATATTGGAAATTTGACAATTTAAAATAGACTTTTCAAGTACTTAAATATTATTTAATGGAAAGTTGCTAAAAATAAAAGACTACTAAGTGGCTTACTAGCTCTAATTTCTCTTATTTTTCAATAATTAAAACATACATGCACTTTTAAAATTAAAACGTGGCTCTTTTCAAAACTTAACTAAGCTTAATATATATTGGTTCATGACGTTAATGGTTGTGGCCAAATTTACAAGAATAAAAGTAGATGTATATTCATCAAACATATAAATAAGGATCAACTTTGTATTTAAGTGGCAATTATTTTGACTTTTAATATCAAAACTTTAATTTTGTGGTCAAATTTATATAAATGATCATTGTTATTATACAACGAAATGAAAAAGTGAGTAGATAACTTGTCTCTTGAAACACACTTTTATTAAATGCTGAGAATATTTGTGTTTGACAATTTCTTTTATTGTTGAGCTTCAATCTTAAAACAAATAGATACATTCCAAGAGCATTCTAGTTTTTTTAATTTGGCATGTATTCTAAAGTTACTATTTGGAGTAAAATTCTCAATATAAAAAATACACCCAAAAAAGAAATTTTCTCTAAATAAAGAATATATTCTCTAAAATATTTTATTTAGGAGAGAGATAAAAAGAGAAAAAATATATTCTTTTTTCTTTATGTTAATATAATTTGATTAGATATATTTTTATAAAATAAATTTTTGAATAGAATGTACATAATATTTTATTTAAAAAAAGACAAAACTATATTTTTTTTATGATTGCAGCAAAAATTTATGATTTTTTTGGAGGGGATTTAAAAGAATAAATTTTAAAATAAACATACATAATATTTTATTTAGGATAATATTTATTTTTTATGTGTGGTTATAAGGATTTATTTGGAGAGGATATAACATTTTTTTTATATAATCTTTTTTTTATTAATGAACATATAGATAATTTATAATTTATAGTTTTAAATTTTTAAATTTTTAAATTTATTTTTTAGTGTGTATATATATATATATATATATATATATATATATATATATATAATGAGACCTTTGAAATTTTATATTTTATTTTTAAATATTAGATTTTATTTTGATTAAAATTTAAAATATTTTATTTAAGAGAGAGACAAAATATATATATATATATATATATATATATATATATATATATATATATATATATGTTTTTGTATGGTTATAGAAAAAATTAATGGTTTATTTGAAGAGGATGAAACATTTTTTCATGTAATCTTTTTAGTATTAATCAATTAATTAATTAATTTATTTATTTTAAATTTTGCAACTTACGAGATACAAAATATTTGAATAAATTCATTAAATGATCAATATAGAATCATAGCATGATTTGTTTTATAATTTGCATTTATTGACTCGACTTTAATCTTTTTGTTTTTATCCATCAACATTAAATTTTTACTTATAGTCTTTTCAATTGAAGAAAAGGTTAGAAATTTAAAAGTCAAATTGATAATTTTTTAATAAAATTTATTTTTTATTATTGGTCCGTTTGGAATAAATAAACGATGATTGTATAATTCATTTATAAATAAATTTCAAGTAGAATTCGTTTTTAAATTAATTTAAAGTAAGGATTTCAATTGAATTCTATAAAATTATGTTTGGAATAAATTCTTAAATGAAAAATTTATTTGTCTTTATTTTCTAAAATACCATTGACATAATAATCTAATAAAAATAAATAATAAATATCAATTTATTATTTATTATATACAGTATCATAAGTTGTTGTTTTCTACTAAGAAATAAGTAATAAATTTCATATACTAATTAATTAATTAATTATATAAATATTATATATAAAATAATTATAACATTCATTATAATAATTATTTTTAATTTATATAAAATATATCTGTTTAACAAAAACTGTAATTTCACATTAATAACTATAGAGTCCAAAAAGGATAAAAAAATAAAACAACGGAAAAAAAAAAGAAATACTTCAATCCATAGAGGGGTAGTTTTGTCAAATAAAGTTTAATAGTTTATTATTATAATCAAGTTTGATAAAATAATTAAGTAAAATAAGTAAAAAAATTAAAAAATTGAATTTGTAGAAGAAGATGGTAATTTTGTAAAAAAATTGGAGCATTTAGTTTTGTGGAATTCATTTGAAAATTTCACTAATTTTTGTGGAATTTGATGTAGTTATATTCAATTCCATGGAATTGAATTCCTAGAATTGAAATCTATATTTTTTTTTCATTCTAAACATAAAAATATGAATTTCTAAATGAATTCCATAAAATTTTATGAAATTCATTCATTTCAAACGGGCTCTATATGTTGAATTTTGAAAAGATTTTTATACTTAATTATAATTATTTATTTATTAACTTTTTCATTACTAAATTAATAATTAACTGCTGTCACTTTAATTTAATAAGAGATATATATCTTTATAATGATATAGTAAAAAGACCTTAGTCGTCTCCCTCTCTTTGACTTTCTCTTTTCTTGTGTCCTAGATTTTATTTCTATACCACCGTCGACTAACCTTTTTTGATAGGCGGTGGTTTCTTTTCATCCCTTGCTATCATTTCTTTTTTATTTTCTTTCTAATAATTTCCAACCTATGATTGTTTGGAACAAAATTTGGATTTAGTTTCTCATATTGAGTGTTTTTTGTACCCCTTACTGGATTTTTCTTTCTCTCCTTTCATGGAATTATTTCTCGTTATTGAGGAGTTTTTTTTTTGGATTTATTTCTCTGGAAGTTTGAAATACATAATTGATTGTTGGTTGCTAGTGGTTCAGACTTCAGATCTTCAAGTTCGGGTGAATTTCTTTCACCAACAGAGCATGGTATTGCAGTATGTTTCTCCATTAAAGTTTGTTATATTAAATACTTTTGCAAGTGTCGGTTGTATTAAGTTTTTGAAAAAACTATATTTGGGGTAGTATTGTGGATGGTTTCTATTGTTATCCTATTTGACAATGAACCGATTTTTACCCAAAAGATTAATCTCTTCTCACAATATCAAAGAACATCTCCAAATATAAGATTTTAATTTTCTATATTTTAATTTCTTCTTTCTATAAGAATATTATTATGATATACTCAACTTATATTTATTATTAATGAATTATTAAGTTTTCAAAGAAAGAGATTTATATCCTTAAAATAAATAGATGACCTCTTGACGATTAAGTACTTTTAATTTTCTTAATATTTTTTTTCTTATATTTTAAATCTATTTGATTTAAAAAGAAAATAGTGGTTATGAAACTGAAAAGTAAAAACTAGAACTATATATTTTTATTTGGATCACTTTTTAGAGTTTAAATATTTGGTGTATATGTGCATATATTTATTTTTCTAATACACTAAGTAAGTAATGTCACTATAGCCAACACGATTATCATTATCAATTCAGATCATCTTCTCATTTTTTTCTACCTAGCAGTAAAAAATAATTTATTATTATTGTTCATTATATTTGTATATAAATATAAATTTAGATTGAGGGCAGGGGGTTGAAAATTGAGTGATGATTTAATTTTCTTTTTTTGCACTTATTAGAATTTTATGAATATGCATTTATAAATTAAGAACCTAATTATTAGGTTTAAGGATGAATTTGAAATTTATTATGAGACCACTTTCATTATAAAAATATGAATTAAGTATAAAAGATGAAACATTACAAGGAGCTTATAAGATAAAGTTTAATACAAATTAACTAATTGTATTTATTTTAATCTAAACAAAAACTTATATTTTAATATTATATAGATAAAAAATTGAAAGAGTGTAAAAATGAATATATAACAAATATAGTTAACGTGCAATGCACGTCATGAAAAAAAATAGTAATATATAAAAACAGAGAAGTCTATCTTAAATGATAGTCAAGCGTACGTCTCTCAAATTGCTAAGTGTAAGAATAATTATTTAGCATATATTTATCATTGATAATATCTATTACTCACATCCCATCAAGATAATGCTATTAAATTAAAATAAAATAAAATAAAAATACATATAATCCAAGCCATAAAATAAAAGAATATTTAATTTCTTTTTTCAATGATTATCTTGTTGTATGGGTAGTCTTGTATATCAGGAATTAAGTTGCACAAATACGGAATACAAGATACAAAAATGTATAAGATATAACAATAAGTAAACAATCACTTATAATAAATAAAAAAAATAAAAAAATATATATAATTTTTTATTTCAATATAATTAGTTAAAAATTCTCAAAATTATTGTCATTACCGAAAAATATAATATTAGAAAAGACAAAAAAAGAATTAAAAAATTACTTAACTTTTACTTGGTAATAAAAAAAAGAAAAACTTTAATTGATTGACTTGGTGTATAGGCAGTCTCATGTACCATGAACTAACTTGTATAGATACGAGACACAAGTTACGGAAACGTATGGAATACGATAATAAACAAACAATAATTTATAATAAATAATAAATATAAAATAAAAAATTCTTAATTTCTTATTTCAATGATTACATTAGTGTATGAGATTGAAATAAGGGAGAATTACTATTTCGTCCTTGAGTTTTGGTCAAATTAATAACTTCATTCATGTATTTTGATCAAATTACTCAGACATCCCTAAAATTTGCCTTCATCTCACAGTGTAATTCTTCCGTCCAAAAAGAGCTGATTTTCTATTAATTTTATATGAAAAAAACCAAAAGCCACACTATGGGACCCACAAATAACATAAATAAATAATAATAAAAGAAACATAAAAATAAAAACAAAAGCAACAAAGAATAGGTTGCAACAAATAACAAATGCAATTTAGAAATTTTGTATGTTGCTTAAGGCTTATTACATTGCATAAAATTATCAAGTCCCAATTCTCTAAAACACTTCTACAACTTCTTATGCCCTTTGATTTCACTTATCTAGTACTCATTGCTGTTTAAGAAACAACATTTCTCATTGGCATTTTGTCAAACACTTTATGGGCAATGTTCAATGCTTTGCAAGCAACAACTCCAACAGTAAAAGTAGTCCATATTAATTAGTCGAGTGAGTTTGTGCATCCTTCATGGCTAAATAGTTCACAATACTCTAAATTCATAAGAAAGGAAATTATAAGAAACTAAGAACTATAAATATTGCATATTGCCCAATGGCTTGCACAATTTTGCTAAGTCTGAGCTTCTCTTTGTCGATAGGTGTCTTACAGGTCTTATATGATGTTAACTTTGCAGTCTTTCATGATTTTGATTGAGTCATTAGAGAAGTAGCTATTAAAACTATCAACTTCAAGAATGCAGATCTTACACCAGTTTTACTATTGCCACTCTCGTCGTTGGAAATAGATCGAAAGGCATGGCGCCACAGCAAGGAGAGCCTCGAACGGCGCTGTAAAGGCTTCGGTCAGTCAAAGAATGCCAATGACATGATTACCGATGCCTGAATGTTTGATAGCCACCTTTCGCCGATTGTTTAGAAGTCGGAAACCCAACCGGAGGGGATGGGAAGGAGATCGCCACTTCTACCATGGGAGAGACAAGTTTGGGATTTTGTGATATGGATTTTTATCATTTGTGGGTCCCAAAGTATGGTTTTTTGGTCTTTTTGATGCAAAATTAATGGAAAATCAGTTATTTTCGGATGGAAGGATTACACTGTAAGACGGAGACAAACCTTAGGGATGTCGGAGTAATTTGATCAAAATACATGGATGAAGTTATTAATTTGACCAAAACTCAGGGATGAAATAGTAATTCTCCCTTAAAATAAAATACATATAACCCAAATCATAAAAAAAAACTCAATTTCTTATTTCAATTATTACCTTGGTGTCCAAGATAATCTTATATACTAGGATCTAGGTTGCATAGATATATACACATTCCAGAAATTATTGAGAATGAGACTATTTGTGTGAAAAGTGAATTGCTGGATGCATTCGATTTTCAAAATTGGCGTGGCCTAGTAACTAAGAGTGTTTGCATATATCCACGTTTGGTAAGGTTATTCTATGCTAATCTTGAGTATAATCCTAATACTAATGCAATGACATCTAATATTAAAGGTC
>CANUEX010063067.1:0-10396 GCA_948099535.1 Jatropha multifida | reverse complement strand
GACCTAACTAGTATTCATCTACGCTAGCATCTCTCTCTTTCTATATGATAAGATATACCTACTCCTTATTCGAGGGAGAGAATAAACTGTTTAAGCAAGTTAGAAGTCAATGCCAAAAAAAAGATAATAATAATCATTTTGTTGACCTAGGTTTAGGGTTCTGAAAAAAGAGTAGCCTAGTACTGGTTCGCTACCTGCTAGCTGTGAAGAGAGGAGTTTAGGGATTAGCTCTTCTTTACTTTCTACTGTTAGTAAGATGCAGCTATTGAAAATGCTATCTCATGCCTTCTTGTTGAAAGAAAGCTATTTTCGGGGTTACCACTATCTGAACGAACTACCTTAGCGCCCTCCCCCAAAAGGAAGGAAGTGAAAACCAAGCTTGAAACCTTAGAAAAAGGAACTGGCACTGAAATGGTTTAATAAGAGTAAACTAAGATTTTTAGAATGAGAAGATAAAGAGGGCTTAAGCAGTGAAATCAATCATTAAAAAGACTGATTTTCTTATTTTCCTTTCCTCCTATTTTTTTTTAGTCGATAATTCCACCTTAGCCTCAAGTCATCTTACTATCCCCCATCCTTACTTGCCCCTCCCTATCCTTCCTTAGCAGCCCTAAAAGCTTCTCTTTCTTACTTTTTTTCGGCAAGGGCCTACTCCCAATACGCATCGAATAAGCCAGTACATACGAATGGTTGTGAGTCGCCAAGCCTCGGATGCCCCATTCAATCTAGCCTTCAATCTTATTATCCTTGACCCATCTACTTTCTAGATCCACCTTGACTCTTAATACTGATCGATTGAGTCAATCCACACCCCAATGCAAGAAATGGGACTTCTATTCTACTTGTAAAGGCAATATATTCAATCAAATTGACTAATTATAGAGGCGTTTAGCTGCTTGAAGAGTAGAGTCAATTCTTGCTGAGTGGGAAAATTAAGAAAGAGAATAGCTCTATCTCTGTGTGCCCGAAGAGTTATTCGGTTAGAAATGAAAGGTCCGGTCTCATCTCGATTCCATTTCTATGCTTTTGTGAGATGCTCCACACCTTCGCTCCCTTCGTTTGATCTGCTGAGGTGAGTACGATGGCTCCATAGCAGCTTAATAAAAGCCAAGCGATAACCATACTAATGCTTAAAAAATGCCTGCACTTTCATTTGTTCTCGGGCCCATTACCCATTACTTATGGTCAATTTTACAGTGAATAAGTTCCTGTTCTTGGTTTGCAGATGACAGAAGAGTCGATTGAATCTCTTTCCTAGTGAAGGGAGGCATGGTAAGGACGTAACAACTACTGATGTGGTTAGCAGTCCTATGGATTCGTGGAAGTTCCCTAAGTTAAGTATTTGAAAAGAGAGATTCTTTAGGCTTATGTATTGAGCCGGACTTGAAAAAAGAAAGCCTTCCTAATCCCCCAAGCCATAGATAGGTACTAACAGTAAGTAAAAAAATTATGAAGACTATACCTATATACGACTATGCAGCTAGCTCTTCATCTCTCCTTTCTTCAAATAGCTTCTCTCAGGCTCATCTGAGTACTTAATCGAACCTTTGGGCACTCCCTTTCATTTTGGTTCGAGAATGGAAGAATCTCTTCCTAATGAACCTTCGCTCCTTTCTCTTATGCTTGTACAAGTTACTAATGAAGGAAGTTACTGAGCCGGTTTGATGCCTTGAATGACCATCCTACTCCCTTCTATACTTAGGTTAGGAGGAAGATGGGAACCTAGACGTAGGAGAGACTTAACTTATATCACTAGGAATAAGCCTAAGAGAGAAGTTAATAGTTTAAGATTAACCTACAAGAGAGACTTAACTTAACTTTCTCTAAGTTATCTATCATAAGAATAAGAATAGGAAAGTAACACTCTTACAACAAATCCCTTTATTTCAGGTGTTATCATTTATAAAAAAGAAGGTTAGAATAAAACAACATTAAGATTGTCTGGAAGCTCCTCCTTAAATTCTTTCTTTATATTTCTCACCTACTAGTTTGGAAATCACAGAAATTAAAACCAATACACCAATACAAACCTGACTCTTTAGAGGTAAGTAGCGTCCTCTCAAAAGTTTATGTCCAAAAGTTGCTCTCTCTCTGCGGGGAGGTCTTATATACATTATATGTTCCTAGAGGATTTGCGTAGTAAGAAAATAGGATTTACTCACTCTTTGAACAGTGATGAGCTGTTTAGCTTGTCACAACAGGTTGTTGGAGAGTGATCACAAAACCTTCATACCGAGCGTTATTGCTTTAGCTTTCTACTTACTTTACATAAGCCGATTCTTAGACAAAGAAGCTCTTCAACCCTAGCCTAGCAAGTGATAAAGAAGCTAAGCAAGAGATAGGAAGATGCCCGAAATGAGATAAGCAACCTAGAAAACTCTCTCTCTCTAATAGCCTTTTTCTCTGCTCTTTATTGAGTTATGCTTAACACTCGTGATTCATAAGGTAGCTTCAACTACCCATGGTTCTTTCTCGGAATTGCCTATCTACCATGGTTGCAGCCGCGAGCTTGCTAAGCATAGGAATCCAACCCGCCTTGCTAATGGATGATAATAAGCTGGGATGCATCTTTCCTATGGTGCTTAGGTCCCATTTAACCCCCTCTCTTGCTCAGTTACCCTACCCCACTCCAAGTAGCAAATCTCAAGCACTACCCATTCGTCTTTTCAATGGATGGCTCTTGTTACCTTTTGCCTAAAGCTGCTTCCTGAAAGGAATGTATGGTCAGTGGCTGGTGCTATTGTATATAAGAGAAAGGAGCATAGTAGCTCGCTTTAAAGAAGCTAATAGTCTCCCTACTAATAAGGAGAGGAAGGTTTAGGGATGCTATGGAGGAATTGATTCCCTTTCTTGAGGAAATCCCTTCGCTCACTCTAGCTCTAGCTTCAACAGCTTTGAACTGAGCCTCCATTCCTTCCTTGGATGCTATCTTACTTCGCTTCTATCTTAGTACCTGGTGCTACTTCCTATCCTCTCCTTAGAGTCTAACGTAAACCTTTCCTATTACCTTCCTTTATTTGCTTCATTCTAAGCATTATAAACTAGGGATTTTGAGCAATAAAGAGGAGCTGCAAAAGCTGAAAGAGCGAAAGAAGTAGCCCTTAACGCCAGTGTGATTAACGCGTATGGGATGCTCAGTTCCTACACACTACTATACTCTAAAGGGATGTTGTGCTCGTATAAAGACCATCAAGTTAGTCCCATCTAATTCTCGCATCTCTCCTTGATCTCAAAACCCCATATAGGGAAGATCTTCTCCTTTTGAATATGTGCGTGCTTGATCTCATAAAGATCTTACATTATTTTATATTTGTCTTGCCGCCTGAAAAAGGGCTATTTTTAGTTTTCATTCTTTTGATGATATCAAAGTTATAGATTGGTAAAGTGCTCAGAGTATGGGTATGGAGGTACCCATTCGAAGCTATAGGGCTAAGGCCTATAAAGAAAACGAGCAAAATCTTCCCCCTTAAAGTGTGGCTTAGCATTAGGAATTTCTTATAAAATGCATTGTGAAGGAGGACCTCTCTAAGAAGGTGCTTCTTCTATAATAGCAAAAAGAAAGGGCCAGCTATTCTTTTTGTTCAATAAAAAAGCATTCGTTCATAGTCACTAAGAGGAAGATCATCTTCTTTTTATTCAATGCTAGCTCTGACCTAGCCCCCCATAGAAAAAAGGCTTCGAATAAATGCTTTGACCTGAAAACCCCTTTTCTCTCCTAGCCTTGCCCTAGTGGGAATCTCAAATGTGAAAAAAGCCTCCTTCCCAAGAGCTCTGCTAACACAGGCTAACTACTAAAAGGCATGGGCAAAGGGGAATGACTGTCTATAGCACCAGCACTTTCCTGATAATATCCTTATTCTAGTTTACCCTGAATTCTATCCCAATCTCAGGGGACTTCCTGAAATTCTAAGATCCTCACTCTCATTTCTAAGCTGGAAATAAGGACAGGGAGCCAATTGACATTGCCTCGTCCTAGTCGTGCAACATTCATTAGTTAGCCATTTAAACGCTTAGTATAAAACTCATTTTAAGAAGCTTGAGAGAAGGAGAAGCTAAGACGCCAGAAAGAGGCGAGTCCGAAAGAGAGGACGAAAGGCACCAAATGAGGGCTTTTTAAATAGTCCATGAGCTCTAGTTTCGATTTTGCCTGCAATTACTTATTCAAACTTCCTTCTAGCTAGTAGAGCAGACAGACGAAAGGGTCTTTACTAGATCAATTGGTTTGAGGCCCTGGAATTATAAATATGTTCTCTTGCCTGGTTGGGAGTTACTGGCTTTTCTTAAGCCAATTGCATTCTAGTCTCATTCCTTTTCTTAAGCAGTTGCTTTAAATCAGATATGAGGGATGGAATTACTTATCTAAAGAGATCTTGCCTTTGGTCTTTCTACCCATGCAAGCAATTAAGTCAATTCCTTTCATGCGACCCCAGGGGTCGGCTTGTCTTTGGTCCCTCCTCTGGTTCGGGTGCAAGTTCAACTTCATTGAAACCTTAACTTATAGTCGTTCTTTCCTTCACTTACAGGTCGACCTAAAAGACAAAGTCATGATCTCGTCCCTTCAACAATCAGTCCATTGACTAAGAAGGGGCCTAGAACAAAAACCTCATGGAAAGGAAAAGAAAACCTTACCTTAAGCCGAAAGCGGCTAAAGCAAGATCGACTAAGTACCAGTACTGCCTTGCCCAAAACTACCAAAGAAACTAGAACCCTTGAAAGAGATACGTAAGCCCGAAAGTGAAAGAGAGAAGGTTTCCTTTACCACTAGAATTGGAGTAGCGAAACTAGCATGACGAATAATGCTCGGCACTCAGTCAAGTGAGCCCCTCTTATTCTCTATAAGCCTTATAGTTGCCCTGTATAGGCATTCATAGCTCAATACCCTTTCACGGCCTTCTCAGAGAGCGTTTCTTTCCCTTATATGGAAGGATACTCTTTTTGGTCAAAATGACTTTCTAGAAGAGGCAAGGAGTAGTGAAAGGAAGAAAGAAGAGATCAAGTCGTTTACTTCATATTTTTTACTCTTGCCAAGAATTGGTTCTTTAACGGGCACTTGACTTGAACCGCTTGCCATATCTAAACTAGCTAGTGGAAAAGAGGGAATTGATTCAAGATCCCCTTTCGCCCTACAACCCAAAAGGGACTCTTTATCAAAGCACCTGCGGTGGGCTAAGCACGAGGAGTCTTAGAGTCTCATACTGGCTAATGGAAAAAGAACGGCAAAGAAGTAGCCCGAAACTGTACGCATCGCTTTTCAAAATAAGAAGTGCTTTGTTTTCTCTAAGTTGCTCTGTGAAAATGGTTTTCTGTCTACTAGCGCCTGTCTGCCTTCACGAACATATAGTAACTCACTAGCCTTAAACCATAACTGAAACACTCTCTTTTCCAACTAAAGTTGCCACCCAAATTCAGAAGTGGAAGTGAAAAGAGTTTACTGAAGGTGCTTTCATCTACGACCTCTGTAACTAGAAAGAAAGAGGGAATAAAAAAAGCTTTAAATGAGTAACGCCTTGAATAACAACAGCTAAAGTGAAAAAAATCCTACCACCCTTACCTTACCTATTTCTCTAATCCAAGCACTGAATTGATCAAGTTGGTTTTCGAGTGGGTTCCTCTTTCAAAACTAATAAGGCATAAAATAAAGGAAAGGTCTTTTCTTGAAAGATATATTCAAAGAAACTTTGCTTATCATGAGTTCTAAAACTAGAGAGATAGGATTTTTGTTCTCCACATGAGGGAAAGTACTTTTCGTCTATCTGATCTCCTTGACCTGAGTCTTTAAGTCTCAATTTTAGCGGTATTCATTCCTTATCTTAGCTCTTTCTGTCTTGTCTTCCTTCCCCATTCCCCATAAGCTTCTGAGAGTGCCGACTCCAGGCTAGAGAAAAGATAGGCTATTATTAAAGTTGTGAAAAAGAATTGCTAGCGAAAGTTTGATTTTCTTAATTTAGTCATTGATAAAGAAAGTAGCTAGGCTTCTTGGTGGTATGAAAGAAATAAATCTTAATGCCATAGATGACCTAGAAGGAGAATTGCTTCTCTCACCCATAGGCGCAAGGAGCAGAAGAGCAACTCGACTCAAAGGAGAGCAGCGGACTCATGGCAAAGATTTTTGAAAAAGGAACAACCTGCTAATCAAAGGAATTCGGGATCAGAGCTCTAGAGAAGCGAACAAAGCATTTACTTTTTGATCAGAGCTAATAGCCGCTTCAACGAGAGCGCAGCAGCTTGAACTAAGGAGGTGAAGGAAGGACATTGCTTTTTTTTAATAAAGGCGGATGGTGCTATACCTTTTCTTACACTCGCTTTTTTTCTAGGAGAGAGGAAAAAGCAAATAAGGCAAAAGATAATGCCCCTTAAAAACCAGGAATGGTGAACCACCTCTTAGCCTCACTTACAGTTTAAGGAAGGAATCGAAAATGAAGACAACTTCAGCACAGCACTTGCTCCAAGTGAGTAGTTTAAAATAAATTTAGAAAGGAAAATGCAATTGCACCAAAAGCTGGGCAAGCTGGAAGACTTGAAATGCTAACCGAATTTCAAGCATTGAACTTGAGTCCAAGACTTAATAAAATGATTGCAGATAAAAAAGATAGGACCGAATGGACAGATAGGATAAGGCGATCTGCCAACATGGATGGCAGCCCAAATGATAAGAAGAGGTGAGTCTAGCCTTAACCCGAAGAAGAGTTAACAAAGTTTCTTCAGTATTCCATCTGTCTATTAGTGAAAGCAGAATCCAAGATGAATTTCCACATCAAGACGATTACGCGCATATGAGAAGGCAAGTCTATTCACTTGTTTACTATAGAGAGGTTAGTGCTAACTAGTGTTAGAGAGCTTTCTAGATGAGAGCAGATTTGGGATATCTATAATATTACTACTACTACTAGGATAACTTCATCGTTCTATCCAAGGACGGAGCTAGTAGTTGAATAGGATTCGTGTGTGGTAGTAGTGGTATTATCAATTCATTCCCTCATGCGCATCTAGTGCAGTGTCTCTGTAACATTCCCCCTTCCCTTTCCCCCTCCTATTTAGACATCTAGTAGCCAGAAAGAAAAAGCAACTTTGATAACTAAGAAAGCAGAGCAGTCTATGGGATCCTTTAGCAAGAATAGCAATTGGATTGAGATGGATGGTTGTGCTTTCAGTCTTTTCCGTGCCCCTGCCTCTTATGAGTGATTGCTCAGCATCCAAGGCAGTGAAGACTAATGAATCCCCTAGAAAGATATCTCTATAGTAAATAGAATCGTACATCCAAGAAGCAAGACTGACAGAGGGAGCTATAAATGCCATACCATTGATTTAAGCTTAATAACTTATTAGCTTAGAATTAAGTGGACTAAGGGCACCAATCATTTTGAACCCAATGTTCGGGAAAAAATTCTTCCATAGCAACTTGTCAGAATGCCTTCAAGCCTTTTTTTCTACCCAATTCATTGGTGAATTGAAAAACCTTCCTTCCTTTCTAGTATTAAATATCTCTGCCCTCATTCACTTCCAAGATAACCCTTCCACTCTTATAGTGCCGCAATTAACCCTTGCGTACATTATAAGATATACAGTGCATCTTCCTCTTGTTCCTATTATTTTTCGATGCGAGGATTAGCATAGTTTCGTACCCAAGGGATGAGACTTTACTTTACTTCTGATCTACGACCACCCTTGCTTCTTTACTAAAGAGGCGGATTTTGCTTTGTCTTTTTTAAAGTCCAAAATTTTTATATATTTTATATAAGAGTGAGAATCAAGAAGGTTTCATGAAGGCATTGGATTAGACAACTAGGGTAGCTATTGAATGACGTGATGAAAACTTTCATGACAACGGGGGATTAGGCTTAGGGAGATAAGAAGACTGAGAAGATGCAATGTAGCTGTAAGCTGTTGGTGTTGGGTTGAGAAATGTGCTAAAAAAATGCCACTAGTAGTTATTATAGGTAGAGTACTCATTCGAATGTTTAAGCTATGGGAAAGAGCTTGAGCCTGAGAGAAAGAAGTTACATAGTTTCTCTATGAAGGAAGAGCAAGCAATCTTATTTTCGGCATAACCACTTTTGTGGGAAGGGTATATGATATGGGAAGTGGTTCCACTCCCCCACACACCCAGGGAAAATAGTCAATGCTTTTTTAGTTCCATAAATGGATCCATTTAAGAAGCTGTGAACTAAATGTGGTCAACATTAGATTCATTAAAGTAGGATTGCATACCTCTTAGAGACTAGGAACTCTATTCACGACATGGTTCACTTGCCCTTGTTCAAATTGGTTCCCTTTTTGTGGTTACTACGGATTAATGAATTCTAATCTGATCTAGTTGCTTTTCATTCAATAATCTCGCTTTTGCCTAAGAAACGAAAAAGCTTGAAAATCCCCTTCACTCATCTAATGCTCTTCCACTGGTAGGAAGTAGAACAGAAACTGTTTGAGGGGCTCCTTTCCCTACTGATAACAAATGAACGTGGTTATCAAGAGTTATAAAGAGAAAGATGACACATAAATCTTCTGTACCGAATGGGCCGGACCCCGTTCGTGCTGCGGAATGAATTTAGTCACCATCCGATTTAGCTCTTTTAGTATGGAAATGGAAAAGGAAGCCAATGACTCAAATTCAATTAGTTTGGCTAAGCCGGCAAGAGAGATGGAGTCACTAAGCCCTAACGTTAGATCCCTTATCTCACAGAGTGAACAAGATTTGGATCAATCATAAAAAAGTCAAATAGGACAGAACCATTCACTATAAACAAGTCTTCTTTTAGAAGCAATTCTCTTATCAGTTCTTGTTAGCTAGGGATTTTATTCTATGTTGAAGCTCATCAAGCAAAATGTGTTCTTGAACAATTGAATTGCTTGCCTTCCTTCAAAGGAACATCAGAATGCTTTACTCACAAAACTATTCAAAGCTTCCAATTGCATTTCGATGGAAAGCTGAAAGCTTGCACATGGGACAACATTTTAGGGAACATCATGGCTAGTAGCTCCATTGCATTCACTAATGAAAAAATTCCCCCAGAAGAATGGGGTCTGGTCCCTTGATCCTCCACATTCCAATAAAATGAAAAGGATATAGCCTTAGAAGAGTGCTTGTTGATAATGGCTCGGCATTAAAAGTGAAGCCCCAAACCCACTCTACATTCCCCCCCACCTCATCCCCTTCTAGAAAAGTATATTATTATATATGATATATGTATATGTAAGGGGACGCCTCATTTAGGAGCACTGTTTTCATCAAACTACATCATAAGAGAAGAAAGCTGTTAGCAAACAGTGGAGAAGTTTCGTGGATTGATCGAATTTCGCGTACTATACTTCTTTTTTTCGAGATTGGGTTGGTGCTCAGTGTGGGCAATCTCCTCTATCCTCTATAAAAAGAGAAAGAGAAGAGAAATATAGATGGTAGAAAGCAACCCTTCCAACCAGCTAACTCGCGGAGTTGAACACAACACTGACTTCGGCTTGATTCTTCTATCAATCTCCTGCCCACCAATGTTAGGGTAAAGCGAGTGTGTGATTATCCTTCCTTTCTATTAGCGAAAGCAGTCTCTTCAGGCGTTATTTCTCAAGAGGAGTACGTTTCTTTTGCCCTTGATAGGTTATGCTAATATCCATTTTGTGTCCTCAAATGCAGGTTGTTCCCGAGTTCCTAGGTTTAGCCAAACTCCTTTCCTTTCCTTAAAAAGGAAAAAAGCCCCGGGACCCATCTTTCTTGGTCAACTTTACGTAGAGTTTAAACGATCTTACTTCTCATAACCTGAACTCCTTTAGGGTTCCTTTCTGCTTTCTTCAACTTTGGGTACGGTTTTCTTTTAAAAAAAAAAGAAATGAGGTGCTTGGTTTGTGCCTCTTCTGTGTAACACCTTTTTGCCGGTGGATGTTCTGTGAAAGTACTTTTAGGACCTTCTTCTTAGGCCAGATTCCCCCTTATTCTTTTATCATCAATAGGGGGTCCTGTCTATTCTTCCACTTTTTTCGGTCCAGTCCCTTCTCCACCTTTCCTTAAGGAAATATGGGTGAGTTCCCAAGTTCCCCAAGATCTTAACTTAGGTATCCATATTTGACACGATTTGTGACAAAAGTAGAGTGGTACGGACCTGCTCAAGTCAACCGACTCCAAATTAATTTTTAGAGATCAGCCTACCTCTCTCGACCTTCGATGAATGAATGACAGCCTACCTCTCTCGACCTGCTCAAGTATTATTTTATTGATACACGACTTACTTCGTTATATTGGGGGTTACTTCACGTATTGAAATAACTGTATTCCCCTTCATAAGAATAAGAATTCTTCTAGGAATATGTCTTCCATGGAAGGTAATGACATTAACAATTTCCATGTGAAAGCTCCTCATCTTAGAGCTAGTTACCTAACATACTTTCTCTTTTATTTCCCGCATCTACA